>MU130679.1:79648-115516 GCA_015039465.1 Phlegmacium glaucopus
AAGACTTTTCATACATAGGTAACTTGCACCCCAGGGCGACCTCTTGACCTGAGCGCCCTGAGCTGCCTGGGGCACCCCAGGACATTTCAGGACAGCCTAGGGCACAAGTCATGTTTCCTGATGTAAGCTATAAAAAGAAGGGAGGAATGAAGGAAATCATGATATATTATAAATCATAACACACCAAATGAATTCTAGAATTGCTCGGTGAATTACTCCCTGGTCAAACCAGACAACCACAAGACCAAGGTATGAGGAAATGAGTGGGGAAGTCCATCCATCAAGAGCAAGGTGAACAGTACTATTCAGTTGCTGTATTCAATGTATAAGCAATTTTTTAATTTTACAATAAAAATAACACACCAAAAAATAATTCTTCACCGCAATTGAAGCCTGCTCATAGATGTAAAGCAAATCCCGTTGAACTGTCATTGGATGTGGAATCTTAGTCCCAGGCTGTAGCATTTCAACCTCAAGCTTATAGTCATCGTCAAGGACAGAGTTGATTGGACGAGCATTTTTTGCACAGCGCAGGGCAATAAGCGCACGGTGAGCTGGCTCAGAGTAAGGAATAGTCCCCGATTCTGGGTTACACATTCACAGCCTTGCTTCCTCAAACACATATCAATGTCCTTCTGCAGATTGCTTGTTCCATCACCTGTTTTTCCCTGTGAGCGAGTTCGGACAGATGGATGATGATGGGGATGGGTTTTGCAGGTGAACACCAGGGTCAGAGAAAGGGGTTCACGTGTTGGAGTAAAATCACGTCGCAGACCAATGTCGTAGTGGTCATATACTTCAGATCTCCACAACATTCATGCTGCATCTTAAAGAATTCATTTATTTATATTTAGTAATAAAGTTTATCAAATATATGTACCAACAATCTCTTCATCACTCATCTCCCAGACCTCCAGATCAATGAGCCGATTGATTGTGGGAGCAGCTTGCCTCTGGCGTCGCTTGATGGGTGAGATAAGGACTGGAGGATAGTGATGGGCAGGGGTTTGGGAAACCCCTGGGGTACAAGGGTAAGGGTAAGGAGGGTCAGGGTCAGGGTACAGATTTTTTGACCCTTGAAAAACCCTTACCCTTCTGGAGGGGTCAGGGTATTTTTGGGAATTTTTATTTCTCTGATATCAGAGTGATCTAACTGTTGTGTATCTATAAACTTGACTTTAAATCAGAGAAAAAGCAGTCTAAAGAGGCCTCACTGCTTTCACAACAATCAGTAGCTTAAACTACTAGTCAAACCCTCTCTATTTCATTTAAAATCTATTGCTAAACACCTTTAACACTTTGAACATGTTTTAAATAATAGCTACTTTGAAGGCTCCTTTGGATTACAAAGCTTGAGGAAGGATTTGGACCAAACCCTTGCACTAAACCCTGCTGGGGTTTCTTACCCTCCAACCCCTCAGAAACCCTTACCCTTACCCTTACCCTCCAAAACCCTTACCCTCAGCCAAGGGTAAGGGTTTTTGGAGGGTAAGGGTAAGGGCCAGCCTAATTCCACCCCAGGGTTATGTTAAGTTTAAAGCAAAGGAGAAGTCACGTCGGAGTTACTCCGGAACAGTAACCCGGAAAGGACGTTGGCCTCAGCGTATGTGCTGTGCCGCCCAGCTCCTAAGGTGTCCTGATTTCGGAACGGAAGAAGAAAGTAACAAGTCGGAAGACCTCAGTGACTTAGAGGAAAAACAAGAGGAGGGGAACTAAGTTGATATTCGAACTAAGGGAAAACATACAAGTTCGAGTACTTTAAATATAAAGAGAATTGCAACCGAAATATAGAATATAAATATAAGTGCTGCGTTCTGCTCCCGGGAAAGGTCCTGCATTCTTGGGTGAATAATCCATGGCTAGTGTGCTGACTGATGATGGGAAAGATGATGACAAAGAATAGTGGTAGTGGCGAAGAAGTGATAACGGGTTTGGAGTTTAGTCGGAGGAACCGGAATGTCACGGAGAAGTCTCGGAGTTGAACATAGAAGGAGTAGTTCGGGAATATAAGGGAAGGCACTGTACGGAGTACGGACTACCGGAAACAACTCCGACGGAGCTGGACCGGAGTAACGTATGACGGAATGTAACAGGTTACCCTTGACCATCACTACTGGAGGAGCAAAGACATCCTCAGTAACAAGCATTCCTACATCTGAATCACTTGAGCCTGGGGATACTGAAGGAAAGCGCTCTCATGGGGTCTCAAACTGGAGCTGATGTGCCCAGACCTGTGGCCGTGGGGGTGGAGTAACAGGTGGGTTCAGTGGTACATGATCAGCATGATCAGTAAGGGCTACAGAAGCTGCAGGCACTACAATAGCAGATTTTCCAGCCTTACGAGACTTAGGAGCAGCCCTAGCAGCCTTGGGAGCAGCCCTGGGAGCAGCCCTGGGAGGCATAACATCTGACAAGCAGGGGGGAAAGGAAGCAAAGTCCCGAAACCGCACACAGCAATTGATAAGACTGCAGAATCATGTGTGACAGCGGAAATTGAAAATTAATCTATATTTAGTACTAGCTTATCCGGATATCCGCGGTTTGCTATATTTAGTTATGGATACCCATAAATAGGTATCCGGATAAAATGGTCACGGGTAGCAACTGGATCTTGTCGGTCCGTGTTAGTCCCTAGGTTGGATGACCGGTTGAACTTGAACCCGCACCACAACCACAGTGCATGGCAACTACCCAGGTTAGATTGTCATTCAATATGTTTATAGTAATTCCTCCAGCGCTTACTATGGGAGTTATTTAAGTAACACTCGAAGGTCTGCTGATGTAGGTTTAACATCGGCCCCGGAGTTCTCGCCTCTTACAATATAAATTGAATACAAAAAAAAGACATATTTCTAAAAGGCGAAATGAACTTCGCGGTGAGAACCGGCCGTAATAATCTTTATTTCAGTCTGACTGTGAGACGACGCAGCTGGAAGTATCTCATTGAGAAACGTCCGAACTGAGTAGAGCTGAAGAGGGTAGTATCTATGTATATCTACAAAGACAAATTCTTGATGCTTATAAAAAATTGGCGAACAATCAAAATGGTAATTTTAAATTCTCTTTCTATATAACTTGTTTACTTATTTCGTAAAGCCGATAATGTTCTCCAGCAGGCTATTTAACTCACAGAGATCTTACCTTGACTTCAGAAGCACAAGAAGTCGCTTGGCAGCATGGTATGGATACCATCAAGGATGCTGGTACCACTGTTATCGGTGCTTCTCAGGAGACTTCAGCCGTTGCTCAGGAGAAAGCCAGCAAGGCTTCGTCGAGGCTCCAAGAGGCATATTAAAAGGTCAGTAACTATCTCATCCATTAAATAACATATACTGACTTGAATTCTTCAGATCTCCGACCGAGCCCAGTCTGACCCTCAATATCGTCAATCTCTTGACACTCTTTTCGATATCCTCCAAAAGCGGCTCAACAAAACTATGGACGCAGCCTCCGATCCCAACGTCACTCTTTCCAGCTTCATTGCTGATCCAACTCCAGAGCAACACATCCCAAAAGTTATCTCCTCCGTACTCTAGTCGAACGCCTTGCAGGTGCACCGCTTGAACCCCTCATCCAGAAAACCTGGACATGCGCCAGCTCTGTTTTGAAAGATACGGAGCTTAAAGGCTGGTTTGACGACTTTTTCTCTTCGGCTCGTCAGAACTTATCCGAACCTGGTTACGCACGTTCAGAGGAAGCTCGGAATAAACGTCGCGAGCTCCGTATGCGCTGGAGGACTTTACTTGAGAAGGACGACAAGTGGAGGAAGGCTGTTGATAACGTGAAAATTGAATTGCGGAAAATTGAGGTTGGGTTGAAGATGAGTGAGGATTTTAATAGGGTTAGGGATGCGCATGAGAAGTTTGGGAGGGATATGGAAGAAAAGTTGGTTGGCTAGGACGGGGTGCGCAGGCTGCGATCGAGCAGGCTACTTGGTTCTGGCAGGACTTGTTTAAGGTCTACGTTCCGAGGATACTCTCCAAGATGCGAAATGGAGGTTCGTATCTCTTTTCTTTCTTTTTTTGATTTACTTTCTCAACGTTCTTTTCGTATAGAACTGAATACGAAGACGACGAAATTGAATTTGTCCTCGAGAATCTCGACATCTCATCGTTCAACATCCTTCCTTCACATATCTACATACGCAACATCACTGATGTTGATATACTTACTTCAGACTCTCCCTCCGCTCCCTCGCGTACCGCTGTAGGGACATTCACGCACGTCCGCATGCAAGCCATACAATTAACCCTCAACGACGTTTCATTCTGGTACCGCGACAAAACGGCTTCCGCCATTACGCCCGATGAATCTACGGGTCTCCTAGGGCTCACCCTCCCCACTAAAGGCATCAACGTCGACCTCAAAGTCCGTCTCGTCCCTTCCCAGCCAACTCCAAAGACTCCCGGGCCTCTCTAAACACTTCCATGTCATTGAGAAAGCATCTGTATCCATCTCGGAAGACGTGAACATTGAAGTCAAGGAGAGCAATCATTCGGTGTTGATGACGCTCTTTAAGCCTATCATGGTTGTGAGGTTGGAGGACGCTTTGGAGAAGACTTTGAGTGAGGAGTTGAGGGGCGTTGTGGAGTGGGCTGATGCGGTTGCTTGGGATGTTTCGAAGAGGAGGGAGGTATTTGAGGATACGGGGTTGGGTGGTGGTGGGTCATTGATGGCGGCGTTGTGGAGTGAATTGGGAAGATTGCAGAGGGAAAGGAGAGAGGAGGGTGAGAGTGTTGGTTGGAGAGCGACGGGTACGGGTGTTGTTGTTGAACAACAGAAGGGGGAAGGTAAAGGAAAGACGGCGTTTGCTGTTGGTGCTGAACCGCAGATCTTGGAAGGGGAGAAACGAGGACCATTGGGTACAGGATCTGAGAGATTGAAAGATAAGCTCGAGAGGGAGATGGATGTGGATGCGAGTGTACTTGAAGGACGAGCCAAGGATTTGATGAAAGAAGGTAAGAGGCAGGTTGAAGGGTTTAGGAAGAGCGTAGAGAGGAAGAAGGATCAGGAGTTGGCTCAGGAGAGTTGGCAGAGTTCAAGTTTTGATTTCTGAGTTTATCGATTTTATTTATGTAAATTATAATGTGACCCCACTGCGGCAAGCATTCCCTATTTATCTCCATTGCTTGAATTTTATCGAGGGAATTTGTAGGGTTCGGGAAGGTGCCGAGAAGTATGAGTGAAGGCCGCCGAGCAATAAAGGCAGGGAAAATTCTTCAGCGAAACTGACCCTCTCTCTCCTGAAGATGACAATTCCAATGTTGACTACGTGTAGTATGTATGATAAGAACCTTTGACACAGAGATGGAAATCGATGGACCTAATAGAACTTGTGACAATAGTGCCACTAGCAACTCGCTCGGCCTACTTCTGTTGGCTATCATGAATCTGTATTTGATCAGTATATTCTAGTCGACCTCTGCTAAGTAGTCCCACCAATTTTACAGCTATTGTAATAACTTCGGGATAGACGCAATCGACGCAATACAAGGCCCAGCATCAAAAAATCGCTTCTTAATTCTGTCAAGCGATTCTTTCCAAAATTTATAATTGGAAGTATTACGATCATTGCAGTCCACTACTATCAAATCCCAGGAAATGGTCATAATTTCGTTCTTGTCAATAATGCTTGGGGTATCGGGATTGGTAGTAGGATCCTCCGTTGTCAAGGAGTCGATGTGGGTCCTACACAATAGAGGGATTATGGCTGTTTTCTTTGACCTTGAGTCGCTAGTTCATTCCGGAGGTATACTCTATGTCCTCCCTTCGTGTTATTTGATGCACGAGAAATACCTGAAATAGTATATCCCGTAGCTGCCTCGGATATCTCGGTGTCTGATTGAGATGGTTGAGCTTGGGTAGTTTGTATTGTGTTGTTGATCTCTGCTTCTGGGATCTCATCAAGGTTCTCCAACGCACAAAATTCATCCCCAGAATCATCAGGCATATCTTCACTCGAAAGACTAAGAACATCGTCCTCCGAAACCTATGGCCGAGGCTGATCCTCGATAGTACCATCACGGCTGCGTGAACCAGAAGGTCCAGTGTCCCCGGAAGAATCTATAAAAAACGCTGAAAAACACAGAATAAACCAGAGACATAGTAAAACATTGTTAGTATGTTTCCAAGCAGGGTTGGTGGATTTGGACGTGTCTGGAATGGGAAAGTAACGTGTGTATTGGTATCAGGATTTACGCGAGGAGATGGCAGAGTTTCTGACTCGTTGTTGCTGGTTATAGGCGTCTGAGGTGAAATACAAGTTTCTGAAGGCAAAGATGGGATTGATGACATGGCCGTGTTGGATGGCTCGTGTGCTTGGGACCTACCAACATTTTGTACTACTGTAAAATTTCCGCCTCTAATCAATGTGCCTTTTCCTGAAAACCTTGCCATCCACCAGGAATGTTGAATGATCTGTATCATGCAGAGCTGATTGAAGCTTTGACCTGAGAGTCGCGGAGATAAACAGGGAATGCTTTATAATTTTGGGATAAGTGATACATAAATAAAATCGATAAACTCAGAAATCAAAACTTGAACTCTGCCAACCCTTTGAATCCGAGTCTTCCTCCATATTACCATGGAAGGACATCCATCGGTAAACCCAGACCCTTTTATCACACCGAGGACGGTTATGTGACCTGTATAATAGTATCCCGTTCTGTCTACTCTTCTGACAAAATATCCTCAATCTGCGTCAAGTCTCTTCCAGGCATAGAACGACATCATCTACGGTGAGCAGGGGTTCCTTTCTATCTGGGAGGATATCAGAACATAGTTACAGCACAACAATGGACGGATATTGAAGTCTTGGACCTGGAAAGTTGCACACGCGCTGCCATCAGTGGAAGGAAGAAAAATACGGTGAGTAGCATATCCATTTGGAAAAATGAATATAATCCTCGTATAGGATAAAATACTATACATCATTCCTTGCTCACCTCCCAGGATGCCTCTATCGTTTATAACAACCTCAGTCAGGGCATCGTCAAACCCCCTGTTTAATATTTACTTGTAAGGTATGGAACGATGGATGCCGATTGTGAACCGTGACTGCCAATGTCTATTTCTCAGTACATGTCATTCACAGCCTACACACACGTCGTTTTGAATAAATAGCCTTTATAGTTTTGGACGAATGTAGTCTTTGGGCCTGGGGGACCATTCTTTAGAGGTCGATATGGATGGATTAGGGTAAATTATTCAACCAGCAGCCATTTCCTTCGTTCCTGTATTCCGACTTTTCCTGCTATAAAACTCTTCGACCGACGACAACGGACTATGGAAATGTGAGCCGACCATTTTTAACGTATCTACCTTCAACTCCATTTGACACCCTCCCTTTCGAACCTATGGGCGTGACACTTTCAGGAAGGGGAATTAAACCTGTTCCAGTTGTGGCTGATGGGATATTCGGGAACTGACTTGATGATTGTTGGGGAGGTGCGAATTCCCTAGATACAGAATGGGGGAATTGTTGTTGCTCCCAAGGAGCGGGAAGAGAATGTGACTGAGTGTACATGGCCATTTCCTCAGAACCGCCGGTGATGCTGGTCGTTTCAGAATGGACAGGGGGATCTAGTGGCTCTGGTCCAGATGAAGGAGCCTCCGTGTTCCCCAGGTCATACTCCTTGAATAAAAATGAAGTTTAGTAAGTGAATGTATCTCAGAGAGGTGAGAAAGAAAAGGAGATGATTCAATATGAGGTTGGATAAATTTACTTTGATGTACACTTCGATTGCCAGCGCTAGGTTGCGTCGGTGCCCTAAATGGCCTTGGACTTGATTGGTGCGCAAGAACGTCACCAGTCGGTGCTCCTTAGGAAAACGTGAAAGGATTTCCTGCGCAATTGTCGAATAATCCCGATCTTGTTTAGAGCCAAGCTTAGAACTGTAGAAATGTAACCGGGAACTAGTTAGAGTCCTGCTCGAATTTAAGTTTGAATGAAGGAACACTTACAGACTGCGCTGCTGTGATAAATGTTGCAGGAGTATCACAGCAAGTTCTATATGATTCGATTTATCCCTGTAATAGCTCTTAGATCGGGCTTGGTCAGTGAAAAAACCTTGCGTCATTTTTCTGTACTCTCGGTAGGACTCTCGGTGGTCTGTGTAACCCTCAGGGTCAAGAGTAGTTTGAAGTTCATCTAGCTGACGCAGGACAACAGGGCGAGGCTGTTTACAAATACTCGACGCTAAAAGATTGGCGTCTCCGTGGAATGAATCAAAAGTAAAAATGGTGAGCATGCACTGGAAGGTGGGGTCTGATAGTGGTAAAACTGAAAGCTTCTTGAGTAGGAAGTTGTCAAAGTGCGCCATATAGCATCTACAGAGGCATCCCGAAGTGTGGGATGTGGGACACTGCAAACAAAATGCAATTAGCATTACCAAGATTTGGTGAATATAAACAGTTGCCTAACCTGCTGTTGTAGCCAGCGGATGAAACCAGGTAAAATGGTCGCGACTTGGGTAAAATGCCACGCTTCGCCAATGCTGAGGTATTCTGATGCGAAAAAAAGATACTGATCAAATTTAAAGGAGCTTAACTTGTGAAGAAGCCCCTCGGTCGGATGTGCGTTCACACATTGCGTCATCAAGTTTTTGTAAGCAATGTCAAGGTGCCGTGGTTGATCAACTAGTCATGCAGGTCAGTACTTGGATGAAATTAGGAATCGTAGTGCACGTACTCTCCAATGTGCCACCCATTTCAAGAATTGGTATCACATGCTCGATACAAATTTCGGCCATTCGAGCATGCGCTTTCGAGGCGTCAATGAATAAATCACCCGAACGTGATCTGTCAAACAAAAAGTCCCCGAGTGACGCATGAAATATCCGAAGCTGATCTTCCTCCGAGTCGCTATTCAGCGATAGCGACGGGACAAAGATGACAGAGTGAAGGTCCACCAATATAATCTGTAAATCTCCAGACTGATAGCCCAAAAAATTCTCAACGAAAGAAGGCGTAAATATTCCCGGCCAGGGGTCTTGGAGACTACGAAAGAGGAGACGGAATGCGAAGACCTCGAGCACTGCTTCGATGTTTTCGGCAGACAAAAATATCAACCGATATAGAGCATCCAACTCAGCAAATGGAACTTGCTTTCCCGCTGTTTTCAGTCCAAATATGATATCCAATCTGTCAGTTGGACGATGCCGAGGTGATTCAACAAATTTTATCACAGTTGATGCATATATGAACTGCCCAGAGGATTTTCGAACTAAATTTTCTACCTCCAAGGCAGAAGGCCATGACGGGGGAAGGCGTAATGCAAGTGGATGCTTCGCCTTGATCTCCTTGAATTTTGACATGAGAAACAGGCGGATATCCTCATCAGGTTGGTAGTGGTCGTCCAATGCAAGCCGACGTGTCATCGAATCCATCCTTTCTTGATTGAAACCACTGCGGATATCTTGCTCCGGTCGACTCGCTACAAGAAAGATAAAGGGAACACAAGAATGTTGAAGGGTTGACAAGATGGAACAGTGAGAATTTTGGGCGTTGTTGCATTCATCCAAGCCATCTATTATGATGAGTCTGGGATAAAATTCCTTGCTCGGACGACTATGCTTGGATGGTAATGCAGATAGAGGTTCAAGTATCAAAGCTTCAAATTGAGCCTCAAGAGAACGGTCGAAAATCAGAGGATCTCTCTCAATGGCCAAAGATATATGATCGACTATTCCTGGGATTGAGATCGTGAGTTGGTACGAAAGAGTCGGGATTAGAAGAATGGCATCATTACGACCAGAGGCTGTTCTCGAGAAAAAGAAACTGGCAGCGAGAAGACCAGCCTTGTGACACAACTCCGCAATAGTTTGAGCGATGGCGGATTTTCCTGCCCCAGCTGGTCCGTACAACCACAAGAAAAATTCATCTTTGTCGATCGTTCTTATCCAGCCCATGATATCTTTGATAATGATTTCTCGTGTTCCTGGATGACATTTCGGAGGGTCATATCTTTCGGAAGAATTATGGAATGCTCCTGGAGCAACCTTTTCGTACAGACGATTGATTCCTACACAGACATGACGATGAAGCAAGATCTACTGGTTCATTGCCCATGCACAGAGATCACTGCTAGGACGTACCTTTACTACCATCATTTTGTACTACTGTAAAATTGCCGCCTCTAATCAATGTGCTTGTTCCCGAAAACATTGCCATCCCACCAGGAAAGTTGAATGATCTACGTTTGTCGTGGAGATGTTTGACAATCGGTTGCACGCAGGGCCAGAGATGAGGACCTCTTTGAGCCGTGGCAGTGTGGTCATATTATAATTTACATCAATAAAATTGATGGACTCAGAAATCAAAACTTGCACTCTGCCAACCCTCCTGAGCCAACTCCTGGTCCTTCCTCCTCTCTACACTCTTCCTAAACCCTTCAACCTGCTTCTTACCTTCCTTCACCAAATCCTTAGCTCGTCCTCCAAGTACATCCGCATCCGCATCCATCTCCCTCTCAATTTTATCTTTCAGTCTCTCAGACCCTGTACCCATCGGTCCTCGTTTTTCCCCCTGCGCCCTCCTTCATATGCATCGTTATCACCCCCCAGGATGCCTCCATCGTTTATTACAACCTCAGTCAGGGCATTGTCAAACCCCCTGTTTAGCAATGACTTGTAAGGTGTAGAACGATTGATGACCGAAAACATTGTCCCATGGACGCCGATTGTGAACGGTTACTGTCAATGTCTATTTCTCAGCACATGTCATTCACAGCCTACACACACGTCGTTTTGAATAAATAGCCTTTATAGTTTTAGACGAACGAGGATGTAGTCTTTGGGCTCGGAGGACCATTCTTTAGAGAGGTCAATGTGGATGAATTTAGGGTATGTTATTTAACCAGCAGCCATTTTCTTTGTTCCTGTATCCCGACTTTTCCTGCTATAAAACTCTTCGACGACAGACTACTGAAATGTGAGCCGACCTTTTTTAACACATCTATCTTCAACTTCATTTGACACCCTCTTTTTCGAACCTATCGGCATGACACTTTCAGGAAGGGGAATTAAACCTGTCCCAGTTGCGGCTGATGGGATATTCTGGAACTGACTTGATGATTGTTGGGGAGGTGCGAATTCCCTAGATACGGAATGGGGCAATTGTTGTTGCTCCCAAGGAGCGGGAGGAGAATGCGACTGAGCGTAGGTGGCCAGTTCCTCAGAACTGCCGGTGGTGCCGGTTATTTCAGAATGGACAGGGGGATCTAATGACTCTGGCCTAGATGAAGGAGCCTCCGTGTTGCCCAGGTCATAGTCCTTGAATAAAAATGAACTTTAGTAAGCAAATGTATCTCAGAAAGGTGATAAAGGAAAGGAGATGATTTATTATGAGGTTCAATAAATTTACCTTGATATACGCTTCGATTGCCAGAACTAGGCTTGACTTCTGTCGGCCCCCTTGGAGTGGATTGGTGCGTAAGGACGTCACCAGTCGGGGCTCCCTAGGAAAACGTGAAAGGATGTCCTGCACAATTCTCGAACAATCTTGATCTTGTACAGAGCTATACTTAAAACTGCAGAAATATAATCGTTTACTAGTTAGAGTCCTGCTTTAGTCTAAATGAAGGAACACCCACAGACTATCCTGCTCTGCTAGATATTGCAGGAGTATCACAACAAGTTCTATATATTTCAATTTATCCCTGTAATAGCTCTTAGATCGTGCTTGGTCAGTGAGAAAATCTCGCGTCATTTTTCTGTACCCTGCGACTGAGTAATCGATAGGGGCTAGAGTAATTCGAAGTTCATCTAGCTGACGCCAGACGACAGGGTCAGGCTGTTGACAAATACCCAACGCTAAAGTATAGGCGTGTATGTGGAATGAATCAAAAGTAAGAATGGTGAGCATGCACTGGAAGGTGGGGTCTAATGGCGGTAAAACTGAAAGCTTCTTGAGTAGGAAGTTGTCAAAGTGCGCCATATAGCATCTACAGAGGCATCCCTCGGTGTGAGACGTGGGACACTGCAAATAAAATACAATTAGGATTACCAAGATCTGGTGAATATAAACAGTTGCCTAACCTGCCGTTGTAGCCAGCGGATGAAACCAGGACAAGTTGTCGCGATGAAATCCCATGGTGCGCCGGCGCTGAGGCTTTCTGATGCGCACAAAAGATATTGATCAAATCTAAAGGAGGTTAACTGGTGAAGAAGTTCCTTGGTTGGATATGCCTTCATACATTGCGTCATCAAGTTTTCATAGGCAATGTCAAAATGCTGATCAACTAGTGATGTAGGTCAATGCTTGGATGAAATTAGGAATTGTAGTGCACATACTCTTCAACTTTCCACTCATTTGAAGTATTGGTGTCACATGCTGGATACAAATTTCGGCCATTCGAGCATGGGCTTTCGAGGCGTCAATGAAAAAATCACCCGAACGTGATCTGTCCAACAAAAAATCCCCAAGTGACGCATGAAATATCTGAAGCTGACCTTTTCCCGAGTTGCGATTCAGCGATAGCGACGGGACAAAGATCACAGAATGAAGGTCTGCCAATATAATCTGTAATTCTCCAGGCTGATAGCCCAAAAAATTTTCAGCGAAAGAAGGGGTATATATTTCCGACAAGGGGTCGTGGAGACTATCAAAGAGGAGACGAAATGCGAAGACCTCGAGCACTGCTTCGATGTTTTCGGCAGACAAAAATATCAGCTGATATAGAGCGTCCAGCTCAGCAAATGGAACTTGCTTTCCCGCTATTTTCAGTCCAAATATGATATCCAACCTGTCAGTTGGACGATGCCGAGGTGATCCAACAAATTTCATCACAGTTGATGCATATATGAACTGCCCGGAAGATTTTTGAACTAAATCTTCTACTTCTAAGGCGGACGGCCACGAAGCGGGAAGGTGCAATGCAAGTAGGTGCTTCGCCTTTATGTCCTCGAATTTTGATATGAGAAACAGGCGGATATCCTCATCAGGTTTGTAGTGGTCGTCCAACACGAGTCGACGTGTCATCGAATCCATCCTTTCTTGATTGAACATACTGCGGATATCTTGCTCCGGTCTACTGGCTACGAGAAAGATGAGGGGAAGAGAAGATTGTTGAAGAGAAGATGAAAGAGTTGACAAGATGGAGCAGTGAGAATTGTGATCGTTGTTGCATTCATCCAAGCCATCTATTATAATGAATCTGGGATAAATTTTTGATTCCTTGCTTGAACGATTATGTTTCGATGGTAATGCGGATAGAGGCTTAAGTATAAAAGCTTCAAATTGAGCCTCAAGAGAGCGGTCGAAAATCAGAGGATCTCTCTCAATGGCCGAAGATATATGATCGACTATCTCCGGGATCGAGATCGTGAGTTGGTATGCAAGAGTTGGGATTAGAAGAGTGGCATCGTTACGACCGGATGCTGTTCTCGAGAAAAAGAAACTGGCGGCGAGCAGACCAGCCTTGTGACACAACTCTGCAATGGTTTGAGTGATGGCTGATTTTCCCGCCCCAGCCGGTCCGTACAACCACAAGAAAAATTCATCTCTGTCGATTGTTTTTATCCATTCCATGATCTCTTTGATAATGATCTCTCGGGTTCCCGGATGACATTTCGGTGGGTCATATCTTTCGGAAGAGTTATGAAATGCTCCTGGAGCAACTTTTTTGTACAGCCCTTTGATTCCTACAGACAACACGATCTGCGGGTTCATTTTCTTTGCACGGAGATCCACTGCTAAGACGTACCTTTATTGCCAACATTTTGTAGTGTCGTAAAACGTCCGCCACTAATCGATATGCCCTTTGCACCCGAAAACATTGCCATCCCACCACGAAAGTTGAGTGTATGTCGTGCAGATGATTGACAGTTGCAATCTTCGATTGCACGCAGGCCAGAGATGAGGAGCTGAAAGCTTTGACCTGAGAGTCGTGGAGATAAACAGGGAATGCTTTCCGTGGCAGTGGGGTCACATTGCGATCCAGTGTTGTGACCTTGGGCGCCTAACTATTTCTCATCCTGTCTGAAAAATTTCTTTCAATAGTCTTACACGAGGACCCCGGGTGGTTCAAGAAGGCTCCCCAGGCTTCGATCATTAATTAAAGCTTCTGAACTAGCAGAAAGTTAGCTTACAAAAAACAAACGACGAACACAGCCAGCTGGAAAGGGACGTCTTAAGGCTCTTGCAAATGCGCCTGATAATATTTTGTAGAAGTATAGGAGGAGATGTATGTATTTTTTTGTCCGGCTTCATTTGTGCTGCCGACGGTCGGCCGAGCTGTGGCACTGCGGGGCTACTGAGCCGGGCCTTTCGCCCAGCCGGTGAACCGGGACGGGCCGGGATTCGGCAAAACTGCTCTTGAATACGCTCTAAACGCTGTCCATGATCTCGAGGACGTCTGAGTATTGAATAATCCCGTGTTTGTTCTGTTTGTCCCAAATAAGTATCAATACGTCAGCTAGAGTCATGTATTGAAACAGTACAACTCAGTCTCGAAATAATGGACTTATATTCATATAAGTTGTACCTATTGAAACAGTACAACTATTGGATAGTTAATGAGATATTCGATAGTAGAATATAAAGAGTACTAACCTCAGTCTCGAAATAATGGACTGAGGTACTAACTACAAAGTAAAGAGAAATATATATACTCGAGGATACGAATGAGTATCCGAGAGTGACGGATTCATGTGATATAACCAAAGTGGTTAGTTACGATCATAGATGAAGAACAAAAGAATATAAGGGAATAACAAACGGAAGAAATGGAGATATTTGAAATATCGGAACGGCGTACGGTTTGTATTATTTCCTACATCATGTAGATGGTCAATAGCTCTGTTAACCACCTGCATGATGGGCAATCTAGACATGCAAGAGATCATTGCGCTGAATCAGAAACACCCTGAACTGTCGTTGCAGCAAATACTCAAGTTTATCACGCTAGCATCAAAAATGAAGAATGATATTATTCTTGTTCAGCCAAACTGCATCCCTGGATCTGACCCTCCTGATGTTTTTCCGCCATCGATGACACTGTTCCTGAAAAACAGTTGTGGAATCTCAGAGAGTTGTGTCACCAGTTGTTGGGAGGCACTAAAGTCAACTATTTGGTATGAATCAGACAGCTTCAAGGACGCCTCTGAGAGTGATTTTGCTGAGCATGGTCATCAAATGGGTCTTTGTGCGTTGCAGAGAATCTGGATCAGATACATGGCACTAACATCATGATATCTTAGGTTTAGACACTTTCTACCTGCCACTCCATACTTGCATGAATGTGTCCTGCCCAGTGCCCACGGAGCTGGACCGGGAAGTTATTGAAGCAGGTTGAACAACGGCAGGGTGTCTTATACACTTTTGCTCGGGGAGCACACCCTATCCATTCAGTGCATCTCTACTGTGAATGTGGGTGCCTAGTACAATATATTTGAGGACTTTACACTCCCCCACATTGTCCGGACTGACTGGACTCCACCGGACTTCCGCCGGACTCCAGAACAGTCCGGTCAGAGTCTGGTCAGAGTCCGGTGGAAGTCCAGTGGAAGTAAAAAACATGCCTGTATCCCCTCCTAACCTAAGAACGCGCTACCGCGCGGACAGAAAATATCCCCCTCCCTAAATATTAATCCTAAGCCCTAAATCTAAATATAACCCTAAGCCTAACCTCTAAATCTAAATATAACCCTAAATTCTATCAAAAGTCCGGCGGACTGTGACCAGACATACAGTCCAGGCATTTTTCTACTTTCACCGGACTCTGACCGGACTCCGACTGGACTCTCACTGGAATTTTACCGGAATTTTAGTGGAGTCCGCCGGACTTCCGCCAGACTTTTGGCAGTCCGCTGGACTCCGGCTGGACAACGTGGGGGACTGTAAAGTACACATATATTTGAACAACATAACAATCCTTTAGTAGTATGTAACATGAATTACCACCACAATTTTTCTGTCAAAGATGGGACTCGCACATACTATGACGGCGCTATCCTGGATGTGTTACAAGTGGTGAACATCAGTTTGCAGAGCGGTGGTTGATACAGATGTGGATTACATCAATGCTACTTTCGTGGTATGTACTATGGTGATTTGCGAACCTACCAGACCACTGTTAAGCAAATGACTTTACAGGACATCTGCCACTAACTGCACTCGTCAATACAACCTTACACTAACCAACTCGGAGCCACCAGTTGGCTGGCCGTTTGGTTTTTCAGTTACCACAGAGCAAGTGTGGGATGGATTCGTGATATTGGCCCTATTGGAGGACTGCCAGCAACGGTTTAAGGTTCTCAAGGTACCACACACAGGTGCTCAGAAAGATCGATTCACAGTTGCGTTACAACGGCGCAATCTCTGCTTCTGTCTCCATGGCCAACCTGAGTCACGGCATTACTGCTACAAATGTCTACGTATCTATAAGGACAAGAAAGTGTGGGTTTGCATTATTGATGGCGTAACTGTGGGGTGTCCATGCTGTGCAGTCCACAATTGCAAGGTCCCTCTTGAGAACAACTGACATCGTTTCTGTCCACAGGATTCTGCCCAAAACCATATCTGTTCCATTGTTGGTTGCAGTGCCTCTACGGCTGCTGATAGTCGCATGTGTTCTCATCCTGATCACCAGAAGGCCGAACGACTTCATCGAGACTGGCAGGCACACTTTCAACTCAAGGAACGGCTCCAACGTGCACGTGTTGCTCACCCTAGTGATGCTGTTGCACAAGATGTCAGTGTTGCAGATCTGATTGATGCTGACGATGACGAGGAGGACTTGGAGATTTCTGGGCATGATAAGGAAGGGGACTCTGCAGCACAGAACCCACCTAAACGAATACATGTACAGCTTGGTCACAAACGGACGCATAATGAGCAGATAATTGTAGCACCATGTGGTATAATAATTGCACAAGAGACTTTCTATGGAGCTGAGGGCATTGGCAGCGTCATTGTCAAGTGCAAATTGGTCGAACTTTAAGTTACTGATCAATGTGTTTAGGAGATGATCAAACGCACCTTCCACGAAGACATCAAACCTGATCATATATTCTTTGATAATAACTGCTCTGTGGCAAAGGCAGTCCGGGGAAAAGACTCATTCTTTGACGATATTGGACTCACAGTCGATGTTTTCCATTTCAAGGCAAAAAACTCTGAAATGGATTGATACTGCCAGCAATACTGTAATCCAGTTGCATATCCAGAGCTTCTGTCAGAGGATGGAAAAGGGTGGTATTTCAACTCATCCATTGCAGAACAGACAAATGTATGGCTGGGAGGCTACCATGCAATCTGTCGTGAGATGCTCATTGATAAATACACCTTCTTCCTTGATGAAATGATTTTACGTAGAAACCGTATGACTAGAGAAAAGCTTACACGAGAGAAACAGTCTCCTAGTAATTGGCTCCATTCAGTTAGACTAGATACAGATAGAGTAGTTCAATAACAATCATATTAATAGTGTGAACAACAAAACAAGAAAGAAAGACGGAAACAAGAAAGTGACCAACAGAAGAAACAAGTAGACGAATACAAAAAGAGGGGTAAAAGACAAAACAATACCATTCAGACGATGTCATAAGAATCAAACCTTGAGTTTCTTCTTGCGTTTTTCCTTCTCTTGCTGAACAGTTTCTTCGCGGATTTGCTTGAGGAAGTACACCCACAGCCCCTGTGAAGTGTGACCAGCTTTCAGAGCTGCATCCCGTGCAGTAGCTGGTGCTGTAAGCCATGTCTTCCGATGTTTATAAAAGGTTGTCCGGCGGAATGGTGTCTTGAAGATAGCCTCAAATGTCTCCTCAACTTTACCACGTACCCTACTTGCAGACTCACACTTTTCAAACCCATAAACAATATCCACTGCATAGAAATCAGATGGCCATGCAGGGATATCAGCCTCAGATGATGAGGGGAGAGAGGATGAAGATGTGGAGGCAGAGGAGGATGTGGAATGAGCACGCTTGTGGACTGTGCGGTGTCTTTGGGGAGAATCAGCATTAGGCAGAGTAGGATCTAACTCGTTCTTGATTGTCACAGCCACGGCAGTGGCACTGTCATCATCAGATAGTGTGAGGTCGATGAAAGGGGTGTTGGTATATTCTACTTTGACGGTATGGACTGGGGACACCATTCGAGCCAGGTGATGTGGTTCCGACTTGGTCAACCCAAACCTTCGTGAGGAGGATGCATGGACAGTGGAAATGAGTTCCGGTTCGTTGTCATCACAGTCATGAGAATGTTGTTGATGGGAATATTTGTGGTGGGAGATTTTGCAATGGGAGGTTTTGCCTTTCGGAAGCCTGGGGACAACAGCCAGCCCCTCATCATCATCCAAATTAATAGCTACGCTGGACCCTAGCATCTTCCTTTCCTTCAGAGCCTGGCGCACAAAGGAGCGCTCCTGTGGCAGGTTGTCAAGGAAGTGGAGATGGAGAGATTTGCTTTCAGATAAAAGCTCATCAAAGTTGAGGCATATTCTGATGTTGGTGCCCCTGACAAAGACATGGTCGCGATCTTTCATTAAGACAACTTGACCAACCTGGACTTTTGTCCATCGCCCAATGGAGACATTGTATAGGTCAATGCGCACATCATCCTCGGGACCAACCAGTAGGTCAACCTTGCCTAGCACTTCAGCGCTCAACACAAAGTGTGGCCATTTGAAGCCACCCTGCACCTCGAAAATTGTCGCATCCTGGTCATCCTTATGAAAAAGTAAATCACAAGTCGCCCAATCGATGATAGCTTGAACGTACCCTTGCCCAGCCATAAACAATGACAGAATGCTTGGCTTTCTCAATGTTTGCCAATTGCTTTGCATCTGCTGCTCGCTTGCTCTCCTCTAAGGCCTGCTCAAGTGCATACTGCTGAGTGAATGCTGGAACTATCTGGGATGCATGGTGAGGGTTGGCAAAGAAGTCTAATCCCAAGTCTGCGGTTGTTGATGAGCCTGCAATCGCAAGGTTGACAGAAGGTGGTGGGTTCATTGGATTGGAAGGGGATGGTGATAATGATAGCAATCTCTCCTCGCTCAAAAACGAGGGCAAAGCAGTACTGGCTACAATGTTGGTGGCGAGATGGGACTTGACTCGACAGCCATCAGCTTCAACACAGTGCCGACGACACATCTTGCGAGGGCAGTCAAAATGCAGTCGCCCCATCCCACATCCTCTCTTCGCACAAATAACCTGGGTAGAGCTCAATGTAGCAGCGAGTTGAGTGGGTTGGGTAGCAGGTGGAACTGAGAGTGGCGGGGAAGAGGACGGCATTGAAAGTGCAGGGGATGACGGAGGGGATCCACCTACACCCTCAGAAAGCCAAGAATAGTAGGAACAATGTGTTCCATCCCTGCTTTTCGTGTGGCAAGATACATAAACTTTCCCAGCGTTGCCGTTTTTGTTTGACTTGCAGATCTTGGGGGCCAGCCGAGCGTGACAGGTATCGCATGCATACACAGTAGGCGATGGTTCATTCATGATTAAGACCTGTACGATAGCTGAAAATAATATGAGCGATGAATAAAGTCAGGTGAGATTTTTCCGAATCAACGCACTAGAAGTGAGTGTCGAATGCATAGTATGTTGTGCTGAAGAGAAGGATGTTTGTTGAAATTCTCTAGTGGATAAGTAGAGAAACGGACTCACAATAGTGGATGCATACTTGCGTTACGGGGTGTGGATATCGCAGCGAGGAGGAAGAAGCAGTGTTGGTAGTAAGTCAAACGGGACAAACGGGACAAACAGAACAAACAGAACCCGTGGGATTATCCAAAATCGAGATTCTCTGATGATCTCGTAGATTATCGATCTCGAGTTGAAGCTTCCACCCCTTGGCAGATATACACCCCCCCCATATACTACCCACCATCAGGTCTTGGGATTTTCGGTGCTCGTTTTGGGCACATTATCTATCCCTCCCTTTTCAAGCCCCCAAGCAGTAATCTGGAAGGGCGAGCGGGTAGCTTTATCCCCTGATGAGAACTTTCGTCGGCTCGGAACCGCTGCCTAAATCCGTTCCCTAGTCATCCTCTACCTCAGCTGACAAAGTTTCAATCTTCGGAGAAGACTGATTGCGGCGAGCGATACGTGGTGGTCTGCCCAGCGGCCCTCTGGTGGACGCTGGTGACCCTCGCTTCGTTCAGTCATTTTTAACGCTTTGGCACTTTCGGATGTTTTAGCTAACGGCATCTCGGCCATCGAAATTAGTTATTCAAGTTGGAAAGTCATCCACTAGCACTGGGTGACTTTCCATAAGGCTAACTTGATTTCTTCAAATCTAAACCTTAATTTCGGAGTTCAAAAGTGTACCTGGCAACGAATATTTAGCGGTTTTCTAAACCACAACGACCTGACATAAAACAAATAAATTATTTAACTTGAATCCAGATTTGGTTATCATCAGATAGGTGTGATGGTTATCTACATCGTTCCAGTACTATGGATGAAGAAATGGCCACTTTCTGTTCATGCAGGAGACTGAGGAGTGCGAGGCTGAAGAATTCAATGCTCACCTGGCTGCAGCACTTATCACATGAGCGGATGTGGGCCGATTTCTGCACAATGAACAGCAAAATCCAACACAAAATTACCTCTGCTGTCCCCAGCTCTTGCGAAAGGCACGGGCCTGAGCCTTCAGGGTCCAGGGTACAGTCGAGCTGGCTGCATGGAACAGCGCTGGTAATGGGGGAGAGGTGCTCTTGTCGGCGCGGGAGGGACAAAAAGCACAAAAACGGCAACGGGACGGGACCCGAAGAGCCTTATTTGGGCGTTGATGGATTCAAGAATCTGGAGGAGGGGTCGATACCCTCTCTCCAAATTTAAGGTTTAGAAAGCTCTTGAAAAACGCCACCTGACAGGTCTAGTACCAGATTAGGACGGTATCCATACGGCACTTCGGCACAGGACCCTACCTGTCAATAGTTTAGAGTTAGAAATTCAAGTTAGCCTTATGGAAAGTCACCCACTATTTATTTATGTAACACCTTGTTCTCTCCCATGCGATCAAGTCATGAGCCTCAACATTCCACCAAGGGCCGCTATAAAGGAATCCCTTCCAAAGGGTCTACGTAATGACTATAACTCTTGGAAATCATCCATGACTGGCTTTGACCCTTCAGGCTTTCCTAACATGCCTCATAGGCGAAAACCTAATGGATGGTTCATTATAACCATTTGTTTCTTGTTGAGCCTTTTTTTGGTCCTTGTTCCCAGAGGACTTTACCGGTCTCCTCATTATATCCGTTCGTTCGGCATAAGCAGCTTGCCAGTGGACTCTGAATCTCCAACAACATCCGGGTTGGGTAGCAAGGACATAGTCCTTGAATCGGCGACAGGGTCTGATGAAGTTCAGTTTGATAATTACAGTTTGATATTGAGGGGTCAACGCATATTCTTATAGTGAGTGGTTTTTATTTTTTTGGTTGTCATTTGCTTTCAATATATGTATTTTGTAGCTCTGGTGAATTCCACACTTTCCGATTGCCAGTTCCTTCATTGTGGCCAGATATCCTCGAGAAAGCCAAGGCAGCGGGACTTAATGCTGTCAGTGTTTATACCCATATGGGTTTGATCAACCCAGCTCCTGGAGTTGTTGATTTTGGAGGGTTCCGGGCGCTGCAACCTCTTTTTGATGCAGCAAAGGCGGCTGGTATATGGATTGTACTTCGTCCAGGTGACCCTTTTTTCGATTTCCTTCTGTATTTAACAACGTTGACTCAATTATATTAAAGGACCTGTCAGTTTTTTTTCTTTTCGCGCTATGTCAAATAATAAATCGCTCATTTCATTTTTTTCCGATTCCCCTTCAAAGTACATCAATGCCGAGACTACTGCAGGGGGTATCGCTCATTGGGCCACATCTGAAATAGCGGGCCAATTACGCACAAATGCTAGCGATTGGAAAGCTGCGTGGCAAGATTACATCCAAGGAATTATCAACGTCACTGCTCCCAACCAAATCACAGCTGGAGGACCCGTCATAGGTCTAGTCTAAATTTAACGCCATTTTTCTCGCATCGCTACTTATTTTGAAATATTCCCTCTAGCAATTCAAGTCGGTAAGTTCAATCAAATAGAGGGTTTCTCAGGACATTTTTTCTAAAATTCATTTTGCTTTTTGTTTTGTTTTGATTAGATAACGAGTATTCACAAAATCCTATCAGTCATGCAGAATACTTTGTGGATTTGGAGGCCGCATATCGTTCTGCTAATATAGCGGTACCATTGACGTATAATGATCCTGGGGAAGGAAGGAATTTCGTGAATGGAACTGTAAGAACTCTCTCTTCCGCCTTAGCTGTGTAATACTTAAACGATGTGCTTTCTATCCAGGGTGCTGTTGATCTCTATGGGTGAGGAATATTCGGCACTGGTGGTCCTAATAAGTTCGATATTTATCCATGTTTTCCAAGGCTCGACTCTTACCCACAAGGATTTGATTGCTCCAATCCCACTGTCTGGAAAGGAGTTACAACAAATTATCACAGTTATCATGCACAAGTTAACCCATCTCAAGCTTGGTATATTCCTGGTATTTTTCCCCCTTTCTTTTCTATATTGCATCGAATTAAATCAATTATCTCAGAATTTCAAGGAGGCTCTTTCGATGCATGGGGACCGACTGCACCAGGTATACACTACTTTGTTCGCATGGGTGTCGGAGAAACTCACGCAACTATTTTCAGGATATGCGCCTTGTCGAGTTCTGACTGGACCTGATTTTCAATCGGTCTTCAACTTGCAACTTTGGGCTAGCAATGCAAAGTTGATCAATTATTACATGTTGTATGGGTACGTGTGGCCATTTCTTTTTTTTGATCACACAATCTTTAATATCCTAACGTAAAAAGCGGAACGTCTTGGGGTGCTATACCTTTCCATGGTGTTTACACATCGTATGATTACGGAGCATCGGTAAGATCGTTGCTATTTGGTTGTTATCGAAAAGGTTTAATGTTTAATAACCTAGATCACAGAATCTCGTGAATTGACGACGAAATATGATGAACTCAAACGTCAGGCGATGTTCCTTCGGAGCTCTCCAGCGTTTTACAAGACAGATTGGATTGCTGATACATCTACTGGCCTTGGAGTGTCTACTAACTCTGCTGCTTTTATCACCTTGTTGAAGAATCCTGATACCAACACCGCCTTTTATATCGCACGGCAAGCCAGTTCGACGTCTATGTCTGTGTTCTTTTCTAATGTTATTGAGATCTTAATGATTTACTTATTCATTTTCATTTTAGCGCGATCACGACCTTCAAACTGAATGCTACAACCAAAGATGGTCCTCTTCAGATTCCCATCGCCATCGCAGCAATCACGCTTGGTGGCCGAGAATCCAAGGTCATCGTCACGGACTATACATTCGGTTCTTCAGGGCTTCTATATTCGACAGCACAGATATTCTATGCTAGCACAATCGACAACCGTGATATCCTCTTTTTGCATGGAAACCCTTCTCAAGACCACGAGGCAGCGCTTGTTCTGACCGGAACACCAAACAAAATCCAAAGCTCTCAGTCTTCTCTAGTCAAATTCACCAGCGCCAGCAGTAATCCAAGTCTTGCTTCAGGAACCACCATCATCAGTTTCCTTTCTGGTATCGATGGATTGGTTACCGTCTGGGATTCGGATACCCAACTTGTATTATATGCAGATTCAGTGACTGCTGCTACTTTTTGGTCTCCTGTGATCGCTGGTCCATCCAGTGATCCTCTTGCAAACTACTGGGGATTAGGAACGAACCAATCGATACTAGTTGGAGGTCCTTATCTCGTCCGCGATGCGACACTATCATCAGGTTCATCATCAACACTCGCTTTGCGCGGAGATTTGAAGACTGGTGTCAGACTCACCGTCATCGCTCCAAGGAGTGTGAGATCTATCACATGGAATGGCCAATCTGTTTCTCGAGATTTCTCTGTGAATTCTTTGACCTCGTTTGGTGGATTTGTGGGTCAACTCGAGCCACGTCAATCGTTGATGGGGGGTGTGCAGTTGCCAAAGTTGACTGGGTGGAAGTTTAAGGATAGTTTACCGGAAATTCAACAGTCGTTTAATGATGATGACTGGGCGGTTGCTGATCACACGACCACCAATATTCCACTCAAGCCTTATTACGGTGATGGAAGGATCCTTTATGGGTGCGATTATGGATTGTAAGGTTTTTCTTTGCGTCTTGAAGAAATGGTTTCCATGATAACTAACTTGGGTGTCGGCTCGCAGTTGTGAAAATACGGTTCTTTGGAGAGGGCATTTCTTGGCTACCGGGAATGAAAAAAGTGTGAACCTTTCAATCAATGGAGGAGAAGGTAATTATTATATATATATGAAACGGAGATATATACTGGACGTTGACGGATTTTCTGTTAAAAAAGCTTTTGCTGCCAGCGTCTGGGTTAACGATGTTTTCTTGGGTACATCGTTTGGAAAGTAAGTTTTGTTTTTTTATAAGTTCTGAAGACACCTTTTTAACAATACTAGTTCAACCAACAATCGAAATATCCTTGAAGAAACAGACGATAAATTTACATTCCCCAACGGCGCTTTGTTACCCAGTAAAGACAACGTCATCACAGTTGTGCAGGTAAAACCTAAGACACTTGGGTAGTTCTATCCATTACTAAAACTAGCGTGTGCACAGGATAATATGGGGTTGAACGAGACTGACGGTCGTAAATCATCCTAAACAAATGTTTTTCAAAAAGCTGACTTGCATCCTTAGCCGACACGGATAGTTCAAAAAGCCCACGAGGTATCCGTGGATTTGAGCTCGATAGTGGTCTTTTTGGCGCGTGGAAGGTTCAAGGGAAAGTCGGAGGTTACAAAAAGTGAACCCCAAACAACCCTTCTTCCCCGTTGACATGTTTGAATTGACACGTTTATTATTATTCTAGTTATCCTGACAAAGTTCGAGGTGCGATATCGAATTTCTTTGTTATTATCACGCTCCATTGTTCATTCGTCAATGAGCAGGAGTTCTTAATGAGGGTGGTCTATTCGGTGAACGTCAAGGCTGGCATCTTCCTTCTTTCCCGACATCATCCTGGGCCAGCCGATCCCTTTCAGAGGGACTGCCAAACAATGCTGCTGGAGTTGGATTCTTCGTCACAACTTTCACACTTGACATTCCTCAAGACCTGGATGTTATGCTTTCGTTCACTTTTGAAGAGTCCTTGGGTCAACCTTATAGGGCATTCTTATTCGTTAATGGGTGGATGATGGGGAAGAGAGTAGCGAATCTTGGGTGAGTAGTGTGTCATTGTGTACATACAAGAGGGCCTTGATTCGTTTTTTGTTTAGACCTCAATCAAAGTTCCCTGTCCATGAAGGAATACTCAATTATCATGGCGAAAAGTAAGCAGTTGTTCCAAGATCTCAATATGAGAAACTCATTTGTCTCAATAGCAATGTGGCTGTCGCTCTCTGGGTTATGGAACCCAATGTGACGATCTCGCCAGATCTCCAGCTCACCCTTGATGGTGTTTATGACGGTGGAGTAGGCGAAGTGAAGACCGATAACCCGGGATGGTCGTCATTGGGAAGAGAGTGACCCGCGAATTATAACAATAATGCTTTCTTTATTTGTTAAATTACACAAGAGCAGTATCATTTTCGGAGGTCTAAAAAAACGTCTAGTTTCGTTTATCCCTCATAAAGTCTGAATACCAAGGAACCAGCCAAGAATACTCAGGAAAATGGCGCCGATGGTCCCAACCCATGACCTCACGCCTGATTTTTCCAACCAATCAAACCCACGAGCTGCCAACTCGTATCCCACATTGTGTAATCCTCGTGACAACTGGATGTGGTGATCGGCATGTTGGATCTCAAATGGTGGATGGACCGTCAGTCTCCGTGTTGGGATGATCATTCCAGACAGTCGAGTTGTGGATGAAGATAATGGGCGGGCCCATCCTGGCTCTTCATCGACAGAACATGCGGCCAACAAACCAGAAGTGAAGCCATCCTCGTGGAATCCATATTTCAAGTAGGCACCTGCGTAAGAGATGGAGCGGGTGTTTTGAATTTTGTACATCTCATTCTGGGCCTTTACAGCCTTTCAAAGGGGAAAAGGTGAGTATTTTTTTTTTTCGTATTCGATGATGACCTGAGGGGATAGAGACACACACCTTGGTATCTAATACGGGATGGTCGTATTTCCACCTCCCACTGATTTTGGCCGGATCTGGCTCAAAAGGCGGATTGAGTGTCACGAGTACTGGTCCATGCCGGGCTTCGGAGAGGTGCTGTAAATCATTCATGCCATCTAGTGAGGAAGGTCAATTGTCTAGCTTTTACGTTGTTTATGCAGGCCTTACATGTTCTAACGCATTGTTATTCATCAGTATCAAAAACGCAACATTAAAAGCACGTACAAAGAAACCTGATTGACGTCCGCGTTCAAAGTTTTCTCCCTCTTAATCTCTTTTTCATGACCGTTTTGTGATCCTGTCCCTGAGCCGTTTTCACGCCGACCAGCGTTGCTGAATGTAAGGTAATTCCAACATGACCAAGCCATTCGACTCTTGGGCATCAACTAGTATGAATTTAACGAAAACGTCAATTGTGAAAAGCGATTAAGAGTCAGGAGCAAGGAAACCTTCTCATCTGAATGTAAAACTGCTTCATTGTGATTCCAATCGAATTGACTCAAAATGCGTTCTTCTTCATCAGTCATCCCTCCAGCTCGTAAAATCTCTAAAGCGGTATCGGAATGACAGGCAAGTATGACATGATCGTACTCCATATGTTCATCGCTCGCAGTCGTAAGCACAACCTTTTGTTTTTGGCCATCTTCTACTTTAATGGTTTTAAGGGCGACAACAGGCGTTGAAAGGTGCAATTGTTCTTCAGGAAGTTTCAATAAGATTTTGTTGACGTATTTATGACTGGAATGGCGGGTTAGATGATAAGACGAGCTGCGTCGAAAAAGGACGGTCTTACCTGCCCCCTTGTATGGTCAGCCATGAAGGTTTTCCCGTGACTTGCAATAGATGATGGTTATAGAGAAATTGAATCTATTGTGGTGCTGTGATACAGATCCAAGAAAATAGGTTTTCAAAAGAAGACTTACGAGCGTTCGAGCAGGAAAGTCAAGGAAGCATTTATCTGGAGGCATGCTCCAAATAGCCGCTGTCATGGGCTAAGAGAGGACATTGTGATCAAGTTCGGTCTTTGAAAGATGAAAAGGATGACTGACAATGAGATAGTTGTTGCGAAAAGCCAAGGAGTAGCCTTCCAAGTCGAGGTATTCTCCAATAGACATCTCGCTCTCATCGTTCCCTTTCACATCCAGAAGAACTCGTCTGGCACACGCATTGAAGCGCATAATGTCGTAGATCATGCGCCACATTTGTGGGTCTACAAGTCGATAAGGTTGGCAGAACACAGTAGCAAGATTTTTTCCAGCCCATTCAAATGCCCCACCGTCGCGAGATATGCTAAAAGTCATTTCGGTGGGATTGATGGAAATCCCTGGGTCCATGCCAACATCGTCGGGAACGCTCTGGCGACGAAGAAGGGACTGTAGAAAGGAAGGACTCTTCCTTTGAGGTGGTGGATATAGTTGAAGGAAGCGTAGAAAATTAGGGTAGGTAGAAGGGTTGAAGACAATCTGACAACAGGGGAATGAGAGAACTTTCCTGGATGGAATACAGGGATGGAACACGTACAAAGCCACTATTGAAAAAAGAACCATAAGTCTATTTATTAACAAGGACTTGAAGGTTCACAGACGTGTCAACGTCGACTCCCTGACGCCCTAATCTCTCGTTGGGCAATAGGTGAACCGTGTTTGCGTGTCCTCCGGGTCTGTGATCTGATTCATAAAGGTGAACTTCATGTGCACTATATTCATTCAAAAGCTCAGGACAAGATAAGTTAGTTCAAGTTTGAGAACGAAACCCGAAAAACATACCCATGTAGCTCCTAGGCCAGAGACGCCGGAACCAACGACGGCAACTTTCATTCCTTGTGAAAGAAGATCCTGAATTGAGTTATGTAATTGATTTGAATCAAACAATGTTCTCCATATTGCCCATGATGCTCTTACAAACCTCAAAACCAATGGCCATCGAGTAGTCTCCTGAAACAGACCTAATTGTAAACTGATGACAATCGATCACTATATTATAACTCCACCAAAACAAAAACCTTGGGTTCATTTCCATCTTATTAGCCACACACAAAACAGTATCATGTCAAGAACAAGGGTGAAGAACAAATTATTAATAATAGAAATACACCATATGCAAAGAAAGCTAGAGAAGAAAGCAAAAAGACCCGATCGATATAAGTTACATTCTAGACAACACGATGAGCGAAAGAAAGATATCATTTCTTTCGAGATTTCTTCCCTGCACTGCTTTCCACTTTCTCTTCCCCCTATATAATGGAAGAAAAAAACGTCAACAAAGAAGGCGATTTTTTTTCATTTTGGAACAAACCTTTCGTTTGGTTCCCTTCGTTTTGGTATCGACCTTTCCTTTGTCTTTCCCTTTCCCCTTAGACGGCGCAATAGTCTTTTCCTTTTCTTTGGGTTTGACTGAAAAGAAGCCGTCAAGGCGACCTTGTTGCTTGCTATTGAGGAATTTTTGCAGCTTGTCAGCACCCTTTCGCACACGTTCCTCGCTGTTCAATAGTCAGTCACGGCCCAAAGGAAGATGTTGAGTGGAGGGACTTACTTGAATCCTTTTTCGGTTACTAGGAATTGGACCAGACCATCTACATCTGGGTTGGTCCACTCCAGCTACCAAAACAATCAGACAGAGGCTTTCCGTTGATTTACAAGGACTTACCTCTACTTCATCTGCAGGCAGGACATCCGGCTTCTGAAAGATCTTCTTTGCGTCTTCCCAAGGCCACTCGTCAGGCATCATCACTCCGCCCTTGCCCTTTGCTTTGCCTTTCCCCTTGCCCTTAGGCGTAGAATCAACCTTTTCTTTCCCATTTGTCTTGTTCTTTTTCGACTCTTGGGGTTTTTTGTCCTCTTTATCATCGTCGCTGCCGTCATCGTCATCAACCTGGTCGGGCATTTCAACATCCGAAGTCGGAGCTGGCTCGTCAACCTCGGAAGGAGCATCCTCATCATCAGAGTCAGCTGCTGCTGCTGCTGCTGCTGCCGCCTTTTTACCTTCAGACCTAGAGAACATGGGGTAAGCACCGCACGCTGATACAAATTGAGAGCATGAAGATCCACTTTTCTCGCAAATGTTTCACGACGCCCTTAAGCCCGCCGTATTCCTTGATGAGCTTCAATGCTGATTTAGGACCAATACCTCGGATGGGTTCCAAGTAATCGCATCCCAAAAGGATGCAGAGGTCAGTGAACTTCAAATTACTATCAGAACAGATTTAGCAAAGAAGTACATAAACCGTACTTGGCTCATGTTCATGTCAAGACCCTCAAGAGCAGCTTTTAGGTTAATTTCGCTAATGGGCTGCTTTTTGGCCTCCGAGAAGGTAAGATGGCGGAACAGTATAGGGGCATTGAATGTAAGCGTGTCCATATCCTCCGAGCCCGCAGCATACACCTAGAGCAAATTTAATACAATAAATAAGAAAACGCGGAGTGAGGTACCTTTCCGCCACGTGCAAGTTCAGCACACTGCGCCTCCGCTTCAGACGGTGCCTGGTCTGATATGTTAGAGGATATTTAAAGAAAGTATATGTTTCACGCACGATGACGACAGGAATACCCATAAGCTTGAGGAGACGCCGACATTCCTCATTATGCTCACGCGTAACCTTCACGGTTCGACGTGAAAACTTTTCCAAATCTTCTGCTGTACCCGTCTCTTTAGCTTCCTCACCCTCCTCCTTTGCTTCTTCGCGTCTTTCAAACCGTTTTGATAGCTAAAATGTCTTCGTCACCCTTTCTCGCTTACGCGCATGCTTTTACCAAAGAAGCACTCACCACTCCTTTCTTCATGTCTGGAGGTTTTCCATCAAACACATAGGCAGGTTTGATACCATTTTCAACTATTCTGATAGTACGATAAAAAAAGCCCATCAGATGACTCGTAGTTTCGCCTGCGTCATTCGTGAGCATTTCACCATCCTTTTGGCGAACGGCAATGAGGAACTGGTAGATCGACATGGAAGCGTCGATGGCGACTTTCCGTCCAAAAAGAGTTTTAATGTCATGCTCCCTGATAGCATTTGGTGCATGGGCAGAGAGCAACGCGGTGAGACCTTTGATACCCATCCTTGGAGGTGGCAGAAACGACTCAGTGTGACTGTCGCGTAAGTATACTTGCGTGACATACGCGACAAGTCACACCAGCTACTGAGTCTACAGTACTCTACTATACATAGCACAAAAGTTCTCAAATCCAGCCGCCTTCCAACGACTCTACAGGGAAGGTCTCCAGATCGAACCCTATTTCATCAAATACATTTCTAAAAGGTTCGGTAGCCTCCCTCTCTTCCATCTCCTTCAATGCTGTGCAAAGTCAAACATTAAGCGTAGTTAAACATTGAGCATGGCTATCGCTCAAACTCACCTATGCCTCTGCCCTCCCCAAGACTCGCCTCCAAACCTTCTTCTCCTTCTCTCGAAGCAATAAGTAGCAACTGTGCCCCCTCAAAATCAAGCATTTCAGGCGTCTCACAACTCGAAAATCTCAATCCGTAAGACTCTCGACCTCTCGTCTGATTCCCCTCTTCCGATGTAGAACCAAAAACATTATGCATAATCCATTCAGGGTACTCCGCCCCTTTCGAGTGAACTTGTAGAGGGCCTGTTGCTGGTGCGAGTGGATTTTTAATCTGTAAAATGAACGAAGAGGCTGAATAAATTCCTAGAGATTCTTGTACTTCTCCCAGTTCGGTGGGGGAAGGGTGAGAGAGGTGATAACCCAGATGTGTCTCACGCTTGGATGGCGTTTTGGCCTCTGAATTAACGATCGCATATCCACCTCGACCAACAAGTCGTGCAGGTGCTTCATGTCGAGTCCCTAAGAATATCAAAATGTCTTTACGAACATACGTTCCAAAGATCAAATGTCGACGAACCCCGGGTTTTAGTTTCATATGATTTTTCACCGAGACCTTTCTCCAGTGAATTTAAATCATCCCCAACAGCCGTAACGGTGGCCCAAAAGAGTTCTTTCCTTCTCGTCCCACTAGCTCCAGGACTTTGTGGATCAGGAAGCCTCTTCTTGCCGATAGTTATCAATCTGAAATATTTCTCCATCGAATACTCCGAGTCCTTGTCTGGAGCAGGAACAGCATCGGCTCCCGGAGCTAGCACTTTCATCTCTGCTTCTTCTCTCTTCGACGGATCAGCTTTTTCAGCACTCAAGCTGGAACTTGACGCAAAATCTGGAGGTCGAGGGACCAGGAGCATATGAAAGTTCTTGACATCATCGAAGGAGTGCGCTTCTTCGAGCTGAACACGCGGGCGATAGAAGAAATAGATGTGGCCACGTTCAATAGTTCCTGATGATATTTTGCATTTAACAGCAGACACATCAATCGATACCGCTAGTACTTACCAACTTTGTACTTGTTCCCTTTTGTTTCCTCCTCCGTTTTGAGCTTCTTCGACGCAGGCTCATCCTCTCCCTCTAATTTTTTCTCTGTCGGCTCAAGACTGACTTTGTCGTCCAATTTATATTGCTGGGCTTCTTCCTTCACATCATCTTTCATATCATCTGCGACGTCGCCGCGAGGTTGTTCCACTTTCTTTTCTTTTTCTTTTATACCTTTTTGAGTCGAGCGTTTCCTCTTCGCTTTGCCTTGTTCGGTAGGCTTGGCTTTTCCTTCGGAAATAGCGGTCTGTCTCCTAGTGGTGGGCATTGTCGTATAGGTGCTGTCTTAGGTACAACCACTGAGGTATATGTATCAACTGCGTAGGCTGACGTCATTGTGCGACCTCAATTGGTGAACTCAGTCGTCCATTCTCTATGATTCTCCATCATTGAACGTTATTGAACAGTCAATTCAAACAGGACTCGCAGGATACAACGGTGTGGTAGTGGTCATCCCCTAACCTATTCGTTATCGTTCATGTCTGAAAGCAACGGTCCACAATTAGATGCGGCGTGTAGAATCCTCGTTATATCTTCATCACTGGCGGGGGTTTGTGATTCTTTCCAACGTTCAGAATGCAGGAAAATGAATCTCGACATCAGACGAAAAAACCTTGTCCCATGGACGCCGATTGTGAAACGTTACAGCCAATGGTCCATTTTTCAGCACATGTCATTCACAGCCTACACACATGTCGCTTTGAATAAACAGCCTTTATAATTTTGGACAAGAGAGGTCAATATGAATGGATTTGGGTAAGGTTATTCAATCAGCAGCCATTTCCTTTGTTCCTGTATTCCGACCTTTCCTGTTAATAAAACTCTTCTATTCTCACTGAAATATCCACCCATCCGTAGCCACAAGGAGGTGGCGGAATGTGGAAAAGGTACTATTTTATCTCTTTCAGGCCAGAGCAGTACCTGTGCTGACACCGAGTTGCCCATCGTCTAGGTCCAACAAAACCGACCGGAATTTATATAAATCACAAGATTTTAATGCCTTTGCTCAATCACCTTATAGGCGACGGACTACGGAAATGTGAGCCGACCTTTTTTAACATGTCTACCTTCAACTCCATTTGACACCCTCTTTTTCGAACCTATGGGCGTGACACTTTCAGGAAGGGGAATTAAACCTGTCCCACCTGCAGCTGATGGGATATCTTGGAACTGACTTGATGATTGTTGGGGAAATATGAATTCCCTAGATACAGAATGGGGCAATTGTTGTTGCTCCCAAGGAGCGGGGGGAGAATGCGACTGAGCGTACATGGCCAGTTTGGAACTGCTGGTGGTGCGGGTTATTTCAGAATGGACAGGGAGATCTAGTGACTCTGGTCCAGATGGAGGAGCCTCCGTATTGCTCAGGTCATATTCCTAGAATAAAAATGAACTTAGTAAGTGAATGTATCTCAGAGAGAGCTGACAAAGAAAAGAAGATGATTATGAGGTACGATAAATTTACCTTGATGTACGCTTCGATTGGCAACACTAGGTTCTGTCGATGCCCTAAATCGTCTCGGAGTTGACTGGTGCGTAAGAACGTCACCAGTCGGGGCTCTCTAGGAAAACGTGAAAATATTTCCTGCGCAATTGTCGAACAAACCAGATATAATCCACTGTAGAAATATAACCGTTAACTAGTTGGAGTCCTGCTGGAATCTAAATTTGAATGAAGGAACACTCACAGAGCACGCTTCGGTGTTAAATATTGCAGGAGGATCACAGCAAGGTCTATATATTTCGATTTATCACGGTAATAGCTCTTAGATCGGGCTTGGTCAGTGAAAAAATCTCGCATCATTTCGCTGTACGCTCCGGACACGCCGTAAGCGTCAGGGGTTACAGTATTTCGAAGTTCATCTAGCTGATGCTGGACGACAGGGTTACGCTGTTGACAAATAATCGACGATAAATGATAGGGGTCTCCATGGAATGGATCAGAAGTAAGAATGGTGAGCATGCACTGGAGGGCGGGGTCTAATGGCGATAAGACTGAGAGCTTCTTGAGTAGGAAGTTGTCAAAGTGCGCCATATAGCATCTACTGAGGCATCCCTCAGCGTGGGACGTAGGGCACTGCAAACAAAATGCAATTAGGATTACCAAGATTTGGTCGATATAAACAGCTGCCTAACCTGCTGTTGTAGCCAACGGATGAAACCAGGTAAACTGCTAGCGATGAAATGCCACGGCTTGCCGGTACTGCTGTATCCTGATGCGAAAAAAAGATATTCATCAAATCTAAAGGAGCTTAACTGGTGAAGAAGCCTTTTGGTTGGATATGCGTTCATACATTGCGTCATCAAGTTTTCGCAAGCAATGTCAAGGTGCCGTTGCTGATCAACTAGTGATGTAGGTCACTGTCAGTGTTTGGATGAGATTAAGAATTGTAGTGCACGTACTCTCCAATTTTCCACCCATTTCAAGCATCGGTATCACATGCTGGATACAGGTTTCGGCCATTCGAGCATGGGCTTTCGAGGCGTCAATGAATAAATCACCCGAACGTGATCTGTCCAACAAAAAGTCCCCGAGTGACGCATGAAATATCTGGAGTTGATCTTTCTTCGAGTTTCTATCCAGCGATGGCGACGGGACAAAGATGACAGAATGGAGGTCCGCCAATATAATCTGTAATTCTCCAGGCCGATAACCCAAAAAATTTTCAATTATACGAGGGGTATATATTCCCGACGAGGTGTCCGAGTCGTGGAGACTACTCCGCAAGAGAAGACTACTCCGCAAGAGAAGACTACTCCGCAAGAGAAGACTACTCCGCAAGAGAAGACGGAATGCGAAGACCTCCAGCACTGCTCCGACATTTTCGGCAGACAAAAATATCAGTCGATATAGAGCGTCCAGCTCAGCAAATGGAACTTGCTTTCCCGCTGTTTTCTGTCCAAATACGATATCCAATCTGTCAGTTGGACGATGCCGAGGTGATTCAACAAATTTCATCACAGTTGATGCATATATGAACTGCCCGGAAGATTTTCGAACTAAATTATCTACTTCTAATGCAGAAGGCCATGACGGGAGAAGGTGCAATGCAAGTAGATGCTTCGCCTTTATCTCATCGAATTTTGATATGAGAAATAGGCGGATATCCTCATCAGGTTGGTAGTGGTCGTCCAACACCAGTCGACGTGTCATCGAATCCATCTTTTCTTGATTGAAAACACTGCGGATATCTTGCTCTGGTCGACTGACTACGAGAAAGATAAGGGGAACAGAAGAGTGTTGAAGAGAAGATGAAAGAGTTGACAAGATGGAACAGTGAGAATTCTGAGCGTTGTCGCACTCATCCAAGCCGTCTATTATGATGAGTCTGGGACAAATTTTTGATTCCTTGCTTGGATGACTATGCTTGGATGGTAATGCAGATAGAGGTTTAAGTATCAAAGCTTCAAATTGAGCCTCAAGAGAGCGGTCGAAAATCAGAGGATCTCTCTTGATGGCCAAAGATATATGATCGACTATCTCTGGGATGGAGATCGTGAGTTGGTACGAAAGGGTTGGGATTAGACGAGTGGCATCATTACGACCAGAGGATGTTCTCGAGAAAAAGAAACTGGCGGCGAGAAGACCAGCCTTGTGACATAATTCTGCAATAGTTTGAGCGATGGCTGATTTTCCTGCCCCAGCTGGTCCGTACAACCACAAGAAAAATTCGTCTTTATCAATGGTTTCTATCCATTCCATGATCTCTTTGATGATAATTTCTCGGGTTCCTGGATGACATTTCGGAGGGTCATATCTTTCGGAAGAGTTATGAAATGCTCCTGGAGCAACTTTTTCGTACAGATGATTGATTCCTACACAGATATGACGATGAAGCAAAATCTGCTGGTTCATTGTCCATGCACGGACCCACTGCTAAGGCGTACCTTTACTACCATCCTGGATAACACTTTGTGAAATATTTCCGCCTGTAATCAATATTCCCTTTGCACCCGGAAACATTGCCATCCCCACCACGAAATGATCTACGTATGTCGTGCAGATGTTTTGATAGTTGCAATCTTCGGCTGCATGCAGGCAAGAGATGAGGAGCTGAAGGCTTTGACCTGGGAGTCGCGGAAATAAACAGGGAATGCTTGCTGAAGTAGGGTTCCCAACTTCCCGGAACTGTCACCGGAAGAGTATCGTTGGCGCCGTCCATTAGACCGGTGACCGTACAAGGCAGTGATTAGACCTGTGACCGGATGTGACGGCTGCGCAGATGATAGCCTATCACGTTAGGGTTCCGTGAGAAATTGCCTAATTTCTAACTAGCCTCGCAAGCCAGGCGATCACATGATCGGTGAAGAATGACGTTCACCGATATAACGCCTGGTACCCGTTGCTGATGGGACATAGGGAGCCT
>MU130681.1:0-13624 GCA_015039465.1 Phlegmacium glaucopus
GTACATATTCCAGCAGCATTTCATGGTCCAGATGGTTTATCACGGCGCAGACCTCAGCCAGGGGATAGTGTAGAGGAGAAGGATGATGGTTTTGACGATTGGATAGATCAAGTTAACGGTTTCATGCACTTCATTAATGCAGCACCACAGAGGCAACACCAAATTCACCGCAGGAGTCTCTCACCAATCTTATCCATTTTCGTCATGGAATCGCGGAGTACAACGAGAGGAAGAAGAAAGATTGAGGAGGAAGTCAGACAAAGGGACGATGAAGACAGGTTCGCGGAGGTTGTCGAGGGAGAAGGCGAAGAGATATTAGAGAATGCTGAGGGAGGCGAAGAAGACGGAAGGAGAACAGGGATCGCGAGCAGAGCAGATGAGGAGAGTGGCGAAGACGCAATAGAGAATGCCGAGGTTGAGGATGAAGCACGACGAATCACGTATTCCGACATTCCAAAGGCACCTTTAGCGGTTGGTACAGACGAGAGGTTGGAGAAGGTTAGGATTTGGTTAGAGAGTTGGGAGAGGCCAGGAGGGTTGAAGGACGAGGAGTACAAGACATTTATTCGTTTCGCGATGGATTATTTTGTGTTGGAGGAGAGGTTGTGGAAGAAGGACGGAAAGGGAAACCATAAGTTGGTCGTTCCTGAGGAGAGGCGGATGTTCCTTATCGTTTCGGCTCACGACGACGTTGGACATCATGGTCTATTCGCAACACATGCATTACTTACAGAACGATACTGGTGGCCAGGCATGAAACGCGACATTGCTTGGTTCATCACTACCTGTCATCTGTGCCAACTTCGCAAGACACAGCAGAATGTAATTCCCCCTGTGGTCGCGACGCCAGCACCTTTATTCGCGAAGGCGTACATGGACACGATGCACCTTTCAACGTCGTCTGGGTACAAGTACATTGTCCAAGCGAGATGTTCGTTAACGCATTGGCCGGAGTGGGAGATGTTGAGGAAGGAGACGGCGAAGACGCTCACGAATTTCATTCTTCACAACATCCTTTATCGATGGGGGACCTTGGTGGAGATAGTCACAGATAATGGCGCCCCCTTCGTCAAAGCGTTGCATTATTTGGAGAAGGTTCACCATATTCGACATATTCGCATCTCAGGGTATAATTCGCGAGCAAATGGGATAGTGGAGAGATCTCATTTTGATGTGAGGCAGGCGTTGTTCAAGGCATGTGATGGGGATGAGAATAAGTGGTCTTCAGTGGCGCATTCAGTGTTTTGGGCGGAGAGAGTAACAGTTAGGAGGAGAATGGGATGTTCACCATATTTCGCGACGACAGGGACACACCCTTTACTTCCTTTCGACATCGCGGAGGCCAACTACCTGTTGCCTCCACCTACTGCAGCACTGTCGTCGACCGAACTCATAGCGCGAAGAGCTATCGCGCTCCAAAAGCGAAGGTCTCAATTGGCAACTCTACACGACAAAGTCCACAATACTCGACTTAAGGCAGCAGTCCAATTCGAGAAAGACCATTCGCGAGTTATCCACGACTACGACTTTCAGTTGGGAGATTTGGTATTGGTGCGAAATACAGCTATAGAGAAGGCGTTGAATAGGAAGATGCGAGCGAGGTACAATGGCCCGCTGATAGTCATTTCGCGGAACCGAGGAGGAGCTTATATTATCGCGGAGTTGGATGGAGCAGTTTTTCAGAGGCCGGTTGCAGCGTTTAGGGTGATTCCTTATTTCGCGAGGAAGAAGTTGGATTTACCGCCATTGGAGGAGTTGTTGGATATTTCAAGGAAGAGGTTGGAGGAGATGGAAAATTCCAAAGCTGAGTATTCAGATGATGACGATGATGATGACGACGAGGAGGACGGAGAGCGTCTCCGGCTGGAGGAAGACTGATCCATATGATGATACCTTCTAACGAGGGATGACTGAGGACAGTCATGATTTCAGTTGGGAGGAGTGTGCCGCATTTCTTTCGCATTTTTCTATTTTCTATTTTTATATCTTCTCTCTTCAATTCGCGAGTCTGAATTCCTTTATTTTTAGTCTTCAATACGAAGCAGACGGCACAAGTAACACTTCGCGATGCCAACCGCACGCTTTAACCCTTGTCATCATCATTCCAATCCATTCAACCTTTATTCTTTATCGCTTTCACAATTTCCGCTTTTCCAAAAATTTAACAAAACCCTTTCGTTTTATTTCCCACTACTTCACTTTTCTAAAAATGGACAGAGTCCTTTTGCCTTATTTCTTACAAAACATTTCCACAAGAAAAGCTATTTTATTTTCACAACACTTTATTCTATTTTCACATATCCACGTGACAAGAAGAAGGGGAGGCGAAGTCCTAGCCATCCAGAGAAGCGGTATCCCGGAAACGATTTAGCTGAGCACGGAAGAGCTCGCGTTCATGCGTTAACCGTTCGCGATTCTGCTTGAGAGCCCTTTCCGAAGCCTGAAGGGCGTCGGATAGGCGAAAAACTTCCTCTTGAAGTTCGAGCACTTCAGACCGTGCAAGCTCGAGCTCCAAGCGAAGATTGGAGGAAGTGTTGAGGGACTCCCTAGTCAAGTAAGCAGGGACTGAGGGGAGTGTGGCAGGCGATTTCGTGGTGATCTCGACAATGGGAATATGAAGGGCAGGAGGTCGAGCAACAGTGTCGGTACCCCTCTTGCGTTTGGGCGGACGAGGGGTGTCTTCCGGAGTCTTGGCTTTAGTCGCGGCCCTTGTACGAGCTCGCTGGATCTCTGGGACGAACGAACACTTGGTCCGCGCACCCTCGCACTCCGTACACCTCCTTTTTCCCTTGGCCACCACACATTCCTTTTCCTTCGTTTCGCAAGTCTTGCACTACAAAGGAATTTAGTAAGGCAAAACCGCAAGACGAACACATACCTTCTTTTCCATGATGCGCCCTTCATCGCGACGCTTTCCCTTAGCCTTGGACGACTCTTCACCTCGAGAACTAGGAGGCGGAGCAACTATGTGATAAGGTTAGCGAAGAAGAAAGAGATACAAAAACTAACTTTACCTTCTTCGACATCATCATCCTCGTCCCCGTCGTCCCCGTCGTCCATAGGATCGTCCAGTTCCTCAGCTGCAGGTGTGATAGCTGGCGAGCCAGGAGGCGTGACGCCTTCAACTGGGGACAGCATAGCTACAGGAGGCCGGAGTTTATCTAACTCCTCAAGGAGCCGCCTAGCGTCAGCCATAGCGACCGTTAGCTCGCTGCAGTTGGTATGAAAGGTCGTCAAAGCCAAGATCCTGTTGGCCAGTTTTTGAAACGCAGCGGGGTCTTGGTCGCTGAACTCATGTGCCTCGGTCATTTGACGCACGAGATCATTCATCTTGTACTAGGATGAAAGTCAGCAACATACATGAAAGGAGAAAGAAAGGATGTCAAAGGACGACTTACGATGTCTTGCACCATTACCTTAACGAACTTTTGCTGCATCGGCGCAGGCGTCTCCCCAAAGAATTCCACAGTATCTTCAAACTCCTTGAAACTTTCGGCGAAGCGATCAGCTAACGAACGAGGTACAGCAGAAGTGGTGACTGGAGCACCAGCACCAGCAGGAGGCGCGACAGAAGTAGCAGCAGTAGGAGTAGGCGCGGTTGAAGACATGTGGAGGATGGCTTAAGCAGTAGAGGAAACACTAAGAGGTAGACGATGAGGAAGAAAGTGTGGCGCGGACAGTTGCCTTTTATAGATTTTCAACCGCCAGCGGGATCTCACATGACTTGCGGAGGTTTGACCAGGGCGTAGGGTTTAGACTGAGGACAGTCTAGATTTCAGTTGGGAGGAGGATGATAGGATCCATATAGCCTCTAGGTTCGTAAACTGGTTATTTTTGCGATTTAACAACTTCGCAGTATACGCGGATGCCTCGCGGGTACCAACTTCACTCGCACTCTCATTCGCGGTTGTCGCACATCCTTCGCACATCACACAACATGATATAGGCCTCGCATAACCTTCGCACATCACTCCTACGACCTTCGTAACTATCCAACGCACCCCCGTTCCTCTTCGCACTTCATACTTCGACGTATCTTCAGCTTTCTCTATCAATACCGGACTTAACCATTTCTTTCCTTCGCAACCACATCTTCACACAGCTTCTCTTTAATCTCGCGGTCTTTCACGGCTCGCATACGCATCCCTTTCACTGGTTTGATCATGGTCCGTGTTGTTTTCAACTTACTTTCTTTTAACTTTCCATATATATTATTATTTTATCATCTCCTTCGAAACAGGAGGCCATTCAACTGACCTCCTTACTCATCACTTCTATTTTTATTCTATCCCCTATTCCTTCGTTACCAAACTACTGGGCTCATGTGACTTCACACTAGCTCAATTTTTACATTACTGTTTCGCATACCCGCACCTGGCTTAGCTTGTTACTCTTGTATTAAGTACCTGTAGCAAGTAGGAGGGAAGGTGAACAAGAGACGGCCAGAGTTTTGATCCCATAAACTTTGCAGCAACGTTCTAAGTCAATAGTCTCATCCTTTAAGTTACTTCGCGTACTGCGTTATCGTTCACGGACTTCGCTATCTTCGTGGTCTACTCGTCTAGCGTATTTCGATACTGCGAACTTCCCTTTAAATTCTATCGAGGAAATCTACATTAACCCCTCCGAACTATGTTACTACTTGCGGTCTGATCCCACCACAGGTACATCATCGCAACATTAACCAAGGCTTGCATTGGATCATCCAAAGCAAAAGCATCTGCAGCCCTATACATCCATATAGCATTTGTTGTGAGTTACTGATCCCAAAAAAAAAAAATTGAAGCTGACCTGATGCCCCAAATCCAGCGGCGTGAATGGAAGAAATTCCGTGCAACAAAAGCAACACGAAATACAGGGGAGGATGCATTCTGGGTAGAAGTTGACAATCAGCTCAAAGAAATGAGAACGAAATATGACACTTCTCACAAGCTCCAAATGTATGTGTTTTTTTGTTGATAATCAGAGACCCCTGTTGAAATCCACTGGATATTAGCGCACATGAAGTGATATATGAGCAGGATAAAACTGAATATGGGGAGCCAGCTGTCTCTTCGGACTTCACAATGCTGAAGGACCTCGACGATTGGTTGGTCATGTTAAACCAGGGTGTTGCCCGAGTGCCGTCGAAGTAGTACTGCTGCAGATGAACTCCGATAAGGATCTGCTGAGCGGAATCCTAGCATAAAATACCCATCCCCGGAATCCGAATACAATTTAACAAATTCTGCCAGGTCAAAGGAAAAGATTGAGCCCGTTTAAAAGTACAGTGGTTGGTGTAAGGAAAAGAAGTCATGCTTACCATACGGCAACAAATCCCAAAAAGTGCGACTGACAGAGCTGGCCTTTAGCAAAGAACCGGATATTGGCCGATCTGCCAATCCAGGCTGCTTGCTTGAGGACGGAAGCAAAACGGAAACAATTATATCTGCACGTTTCGACGCGTCGTTGATTGCACGTGAACAATATTCGGAGTTTGAATTGACTTGTTGAAGTTCGTCTTTGCACAACCAGTTTTGTTGCTTCTCTTCATCTTCGCCCTTACACTCATTTTCTCATGTCTTTCTGTGTATTTTATTTCCTTCTCGAGGTCTCCAGCTATTCTGCGTAATGGCGCCACGGAACTTATACAGTGCATGTACTGTGTTCTCTGGCATGGCTTCTTTCATGACCTGTCGTCACATTTTTCGGGACACCTGTGTCCGTTTCTCATGTTGCTCATGCTCTTGTACTTTGGACAATTTATTAGATGGTCCTTTCCATGTCACTAACTTGCAGTTTCTTTTTTTTTTTGTGTAAAGGGTTGGATTCTGGTGTGTTCTTTTTCTCTTTACATTCCATATATCATGCTAATGCTTTGTCCTGTCTTCAAGGTAATCCTTAGTAATTCATAGCTTAGAAAGTTGGTAGTTCGTCTGCAATGGATACGCTTGTGCCTTTCATTTAAACTGTGCAACGTTAAGAAAGCCTGAAGATATTTGTATTATTATGTGAACGGGAAAGAGCCTCGGAAGCTACAGATGGTCAATGTGCTGTTGACCTTAGTCCAAGCTCTCAATGACATCTGAAGGAAGTATCAACAAGTTGAGTTGGCAACATTGTGGGGACATCCAGCCGGATCTACTCAAGTTATACCAATCAGGAAATGATTTAAAATTCTCAGATGAGCACATCCTCAGGAGCCTCTCAACGGCTCATTTTGACTCCGACCTCACATCATCTTAATCAGCTCGGCCTGATATCACGGAGACGTCTGGCAGGTTTGGTGGTGTACCAAAGTGAATTATAATAATAATGACTGTGCGCAAGTCAGATTGATGAATTGAAAATACAGTTTAATTTGCTCAATTTGTTATAAACACATGGCTGGGACTGAGAACGTCAGAACGAAAGAATTCACAAACTTGAACAAAAAAAGTGAATTTTAAAGAGAGTTTAGTTTTTGTATTGGAAGCGGGCGTTCTCTTGCACCGAGCACGCGCGACGAGGACAATAAATAAATAAAAAACGAAAATAACAAATATATACCTGGCTAGTAGTGGCTTGGGGTGCTGGTGAAGAGGTATATGGGTGAACCAAAAACCCCACCAAGCTCTAGGGCGAAGGGCCGGACGCTAACCCCAAGCCACCCAGACGACGGCAATGCCATCGGCTAGCCCCTAAGTCAGACCGGGTGGCCTTAGATACATCATTTGTATTTGCGAGAGGTGGCTGCTAAGTTCCGAAGGTGGTTGGGGGCCAATTTCGTTAAGCGAACGCCAGTATCTGTGAAAGGAATCCGAAGACCATCTCTGCTTATGGCTTTGGCGACCCATGACGAGGAATTCCGTGGTGCCGCCAATACTGAAATAGTGTCCCGTTATATGTGGGTAGGGCATTCGAGGTGGCTTCCTCAAGTGATGTAGGGTAACGTGATTGACGCCCTTCAGAATGTATTGTATCCGGGTGCTCCCTTTCCAGTCTAAGTTGTGCGCGATGTGCCATGCCTTGAAAGATGAGATGAGATTCTGGACTGTGCTACCCGAGTGGCATCCGACACTTGACACAGCGAAAGCGTATAATATGTATTTGTTTGCTGGAAATCTCAGGTGGTCTGGGATGTGTTCTGAACCGCAGAACTTTATGAATTCTTGAAGAGATTTAGAATATTTGCCGATGGTTGATTGGGCGCAAACGGTATGCAGTACTTTGTCAATCTTCTGTTTGACAGGTTGGCGTCGTCGATGGATGCTCGTAGTCCTACACAGGGCAGGGCGAAGATGCCGCTTGTGCGGAGCTGAGTCCATTCAAAAACTCCGACATGACCGCTTGGCTTTCGATTGCTGCCATCTTCGATTCGAAATTGAGTCGTGCGATGTGCTCCTTGAATTATGGACTTGGGGCTTGGAGTGAGAATGGAGAAGCGGTTGTGCAGAGGTGCATTAACAGTGTTGAGCGTTGCAAGTTTCTTTACGTGCATGTATAGCGTACGTGCCTTTTCTTTTTCTCCTCAGATTCTACTGCTTAAACTTTTCTGTTTGTTTTAGGTGGCTCGTGAATATACCAACCCTCCCTCATCTTGTCGCCATGGATGTTCGAAGTTCTCATAAAATGTGCGGTAAAAGTATTCTCTCTGCCGGAAAGATACTCGTTAGATTTTGCCTGCAGCTTCATTGTTCCTATTTTGGATTATTTAGGATGTTGGATTCTAATTTGCGTAGGTGTTTTGTCTGCCTCTCTGAGGCCCGTATGTGTTTTCGTTCTCTCTTTTGAACTTTAGTTTACAATTTTTATTTTAGATCCTTGGTTCAAATCTGCAATATTTGTCCCGCTCTCGATACCCTCAACTTCAAGCGCTCACGCCACCTTGCATGTAGATGACTAAGATCCACAATTCCAGACTTGCCCTTATATTTCGTCTAGCATATGTATGCAACGAATGAAAGAGCCTAGCGAGGATACAGGCATCAATAGGACAGTGAGAGGTGCATGCAACGAGGGCATGCTCCACTTGAAGGGGCTGATACTCGACATGCCATGGGAATCGAAGGTCGAGCGGGAAGTCCTATCCTCTGGAGTTTTTGGAGAATTTGTCACCTGGAGTCAGCGTGAGAAGGGGAATTAATGTTGGATGGTTTGTTGAAGTTGCAAGGCCCAGGGGGTTGCGGAAAATAGACCACAAGGTCAAAAATTCATCACCCAGCCGTCCTATCGCCACTTTGAAGCAGGCACCGATATGATTATAATCTGAATTTTTAACAAATTTTAACAGGCCCAAAAGCCAAGACGACCTCTGTTAGTATCTAGTTCCTTCAAGACCCAAGACAAACAGGTACCGGTGAGGTCCTGACTCGGACAGCGGCCAATGGAGCACGGCAGACAAACGGCAGATATATTAACTTTGTCGAGGTCTCAAAATATGACAGCGTGAGTTCGTCTACTGTAAACCGTGGCAAAGTATTTACTGTATCGCTATTTCAAGATCCCTGAAGTGAAAAGTGGATCGTCATTCGAACTTTGGACCCACTTGACCTCGTGCTTAACGTTATCCATATGAGAAGAATAGATGAAAGCGTGCCTCCTCCTGTGTACGCTCGCAGATTCCACATAAAAGATATGTTAATTATGTTTGAATTTTATCAACCACTAGGCACATCTAGGCACTTGTGTCATAAACCAAGGGCACGTTCTATCCACTAATAACCCGAAAAAAAAAATGGAAACTCTGCTTCCTTCATATTATCGTTCGCGTACCTGTGTTGACAGACGTCGCTATTTGGCAGATATTCCAAATGATGATCCTGGTGTGGTCGACATTCTTATGCTGCTGAATGTACCTCTATCAAGATCGATGTCATCGTATCTATATAAAGAGATCCTCGTCAAACGAACTCAACACGTATAACTCAAGATGCCAAGTTGGCTTTCTACCTTCGTTATTACAACGATTCTCTATGCAGTTGTGGTACCGAACAGTGTCTATATGTTCCATACTCTAGGACTGACTGGTTTCATTTCTTAGGTCAATGCAGACCCTATCCCAGTTCTAGAGGTTCGACAAACTCCCTCTAACCCCAATGCTATCCTCCCAGGCTGGAGCCGAGTTGGTTGTTTTGTGTAAATTTCATTTCTATTCCGAAAATATCCATTCACAATATTAATGGGGTGAACATGTTCAGAGACCAGGGAGGAATACGTGTTTTGCACGCGGCTTCTTTCAGTAGTGTGAACATGACACCCGCAGCTTGTATGACTTTGTGTACCCCTGGAAACTTCGCATTCGCTGGAGTGGAGTTCCACAAAGTATGTTTTTTTATTTATTCGGAAGAATGAGGCTGATAAATGATGATAATGGATAGCAATGCTGTATGTGCATAACCCACGACCTATGCCTTTAGTTGCGTTGAAGGCTAACGGCCTATTTATCTTGGCTTGCAGTTTGCGATTATGCAATGCAGAAAACCATTAGCACACCAGACAGTGAATGCAATGACGCCTGCACTGGAGATAGTTCCTTGATATGTGGTGGGCCTAGTAGGATCACTGTATTCGCGAACAAGTCGCCGCTTGCAATTCATCCGCGCAACAAGCCCTTTGTTAATACCTGGCAATACAAAGGCTGCTTCTCGTAAGTCAATTCCCTCTGCGCCCTTTCTTTTTGTTAGATTGACAAAATTTGGTTATAGTGACCTTGATCCTGTACAACAAGCACCCGCCGCACGCGATCTCGAGCGCATTATAGGTCTATCTGGGCCTGCATCAGTGGAAATGTGCACTGCTGCCTGTAAAGCACACAATTTTGTTCTTGCTGGGTTAGAAAATGGGGGAGAATGTTGTACGTATCGTTATGGCCTCAAATTAAATTAGCAAGTACCTAAAGCTCCAATCCTATAGGGTGCGGTAACGCAATGCTCGGAGGTGTAAAGGTCGCCGACAGCAATTGCCTTGTTGCGTGCAGTGGGGACCATACAGAATTCTGTGGATCCTCTGGTTCTAACAATGGTGAGGGCCACACTCAAATAACAATCTACGAAGATACCTCGGCGCCTCCAGTCAATTTACAGACCTGTTTAAAATCAAAGATCGTCGGTGATGTCATTCTGAGACCTGTTTTCCAACAAAATGGGTCGTCGGTTGCGGATGCACACATGCTGAGCGATACATCTGATTCAACTTTCCCTCCAGGCTTCACTATTTTATCAGTGAATTTCTAATTCTGCCCTGCCTCAAACCTAAACTAACGAATTGATTTTGTTAAATATTTTAGGCCTGTAATAGTGGTATCTGCCTCGACCATATGGCCTTAGGATTGGTCACTCCTGGGGTTTTGAATGGACAGTTTTCAGATTCCCTCCTAGTGAATGTGGGGGATTCTCCAACAATGGTCAGTGCAGGTTCTGGTGCGACATTTTTCAACGGATACTGTTGGATGGTATGTGCATAGACACCTTTATCGCCCATTGAAAGTATCTAAATCAGATTTTATAGCCAAACCCCATCAATCCCATTGGCCCCCTTTTTCAGCCTCTTTTATTAGGCGTTAATTCTCGTGCGGATCTCTGGGCACTTTGTCCGAATACTACCGCAAGCGGGCGTCTTGATCTTGTATTTTCCCCCACCGACGGTCACCCGCATTATCTGAAGAGTGATTGCGAAGCAATTTTTATAGAGATGGATATAGAGACGCAAGTATTTATAGTCTCCTCACCTTAACAAAGCGAATCACCAGAAGGAAGGTTTCCAACGAATAAGTGGTATATAACGAGTAGTTTCAATGCTCCAGAAAGGGTGGTCTGTAGTATCGCACATACCTTACTCATATCTTTTGTGACCGAGAAAAACCCAGAATTGATGGTTTCATTCTTCTCTCTTTTCTTGTCAATTTTTTTCTGTCCAAAGCCTCTTTAGTGTAGAAACAAATGAGCAGGAGCAGTCGAACTGCTTGTACTTCAGGTCTGGATTTGTGGATATTAGTCATCTACGACCAGGTGTTGTGATGGTAATTATGCAAGGTGGAGCGAGCGCTTGAAGTTAAGGGTATCAAGAGCGACGGAAATATTGCAGTTGTGAATCAAAAATAAAAAATAAAAATTGTAAGCCAAAATTCAAAAGAGAAAACTTGCGAAAATGAAAACACATACGGGCCTCAGAGAGGCAGACAAAACACGTAGTATTTCTATGTAAATTAGAATCTAACGTGTATCTTTCAGGCCGAGAGAACACCTTTATCGCATATTGTATAAGAACTTCAAACATCCCCGGCGGCAACATGAAAAAGGGGTTGGTCAATTCATGAGTCAACTAAAACAAACAGAAAAGTTTGAACAATAGAATTTGAGGAGAAAAAGACATGTAAAGAACTTTTGGACGTACCCAGACGCTAAGCAGAGTATCAAAATCATTCGTACAAGGAAGGCCGGTAACTTACGCTCTCCATCAAACTTTCAACGCTCAACAGTGTTAATGCAACCTGTAAAAGGACGGGAACAACCTCTGCACAACCGCTTCTCCCCTTCCCACTCCAAGCTCCAATCCTATAATTCAACGAGCACATCACAGGACTCAATTGTGAATAGAGGATGGCGTCATCGAGCGTTGCACGGCCAGTGATACGGGATCGAGGAGTGGGCCGGTGGGAAACGACCACAAGATAATATCCAACGAAAAGGATGTTATCGCTTTGAAAAGATCACATAGCGCCTAACATATAGACCGTTAGCGACAATCATAGAGTAGAAGTTGGGGTATACAAATATTTACCTGCCACATCTGTCGACCATAATACAACCACACCCTCTTTAGGACAAAAAAGATTTCGCACAGCTTTTCCGCCCTCGGTCTGCCCCCAACATCCAGGTCTGACTCATCTTCGAGTGTTATCAATCTTTCAACCGTTCTCATAAGTTCTTTCGTGACGCCAGCTAAGCCAGTATGGTTGCAATGTGGGCTTCTTCTGGGAGCCAAGGGAAGAATGAGAAGAAACAGGAGAAAAGGAGGGATTCAAGTATTACATAGGAAAATATCACCAACAGAGGAACAACAAAAAAACTCGGAAGATTGCCCACATGTTACCTAATGTGCAACTTCATTGCAAACGGCATAACACAAGTACCGTTAAGCGGGCGTGGGCCACGACCTGCACAAGACTGACCGCTGGGGTGGCCAAGATCTAATGGTAACCTCTTCTCCTCATCCAAAATTTGTGGCATTTCACCTGGCGTTGGAGACGTGGTGGATTAATGTTTTTTTGGAGCAGGGGTTGTTGGACTTTATCTGCGTAAAGTAGTACATCGGTTCCGCTGTGTATGAAATCTTTTTTGCTAACGCTCCCTGTTACGACAATCTGACAGGCAATAACTATCAAGCAAGTTCTTTCATGTACAATTATACTACTTGGACAGGCGGAGTTCTACTAAAGCTGTTTGTAACGGAGGAGAATGTAGCGCTGGATTATATTCATTAACCCAGTCATAAGGAAAGCAAAATAGGCCTGCAGCATGACCCAAGGTCCTAACAAGGAGCGTTTTGGAGGGTAGATGGCTACCAACCTGGTTTTCCGTATGTCGGCGTCTCCCATTAAGTCCCTGAAGTAACGACCGCTCGCCAACGAATACTCGACATTCCCTTGAACCCATTCCACCAGTCCCTCGACGTAGAACTTCAAGACTTCATTTTGAGGACCTTCAAAGGTTGGCAGATTCTTCAAATCGTCTAAAAGACCCTTTTGGATGTCCAAGTACATCCCTTCTACAAAATCGAAAGCTCCTTGTACGTCGAGTCCTTTTTCCCGCTTAACAACATCGACGATATTGTGTGCGACATGAAATCACATGACGCAAGTCGTGTGAATCTTCTTGTGTATAACGAGCGCAATTTTCTCCTCGCTTACTCTTTTCTATCCTTTAACTACCGATCGTTCCATTTTCTCCACCTCAATTCTATAGCTATATCTACTCACTCGTTCATCTAACTCATCCTCTTTCTTTAAAATCTACCGACTCACAAAGAATTAATCACAACTCTTATAAACAACATGCCACGTCAGCCAAAGAAGACAACATACACCAAAACTCTCAGTGCTCTGCGAAAAACGGAGTTAATTCGTCTCGCTGATGACCTCGGTCTTGATTCAGAGGGCTCAGTTGCAGAACTGCGAACGCGACTCAAGGACCATCTAAATGAAAACCGAGATGACCTGTTTCGAAATCCAAGGTATAATGGACTGTATCCAAGGCATCGTCGCCACAACCAACCTCCACCACCATTACCACAGCCTGGCTCCGACACTCTCTCAACCCAGTCTTCTCAATCCACTGCATATTCCCATTTGTCATGGGAAGGTATCGCAGATAATCCTCACCATCATTCACCACCACCTTCAACACATTCATGCCAACCATCGCCTTTCAGCATTCACAATTTCTCACAAAGGAATTCACCCATTCCACAAACGGAAGCTGTTGACGGACGTAAGTTTCTTTGTCTTCGTCAACTGAATTTTTCATTGTGTATATATATTTGCATACTTTTGATGTGCCTCGTTAATGACGCTCGTATTGGGCTGGTCACCAAAGTATTTTGTCAATGACGCATACTATTGATATGCTATACATATATATCATTGCATACTTCAGATATGCCAGGC
>MU130681.1:17074-41748 GCA_015039465.1 Phlegmacium glaucopus
TTCCAGTTCTTAATCGGCCAAGATCATCTCTAAAACTTATTCTACCTCTAGCGTTACAACCCTTCTTAATGTCTTCACCTATTCTTTCATAATGTAGAACTCATTGTCTTCATCACTAATGTGTTATGTCACATTCAATACACTTACTTTCTTGATTCTTACTACTTCGTCATGCGCTCGTTAACACACTCGTCAGCAGGCACAATTGTTACAAATCCTCCTACCTTTTCAGCACACTCGAGCTCAGCCCATCTGGCGCCTACTCTGTATCATCTTCCATCGGGGTATCCATTATCATCCGTACCTTCAGTTACACCTACACACATTCAACGAACGCTTACTAAAAATGCAGACCATCCATACTTCGACATTTCCAACAACACTCATGCCTTTTCTGTCCATACAAAAAGTCAAATCAACATAGCCCTCCGAAATGGCTGGGCCAAGTCAACCATTAATCGATACTCTAAGTCAATTCAATGTTTCATAAAATTCTGTGACTCAGAACAGGTTCCAGACGCGCTACGTTTTCCAACCGATGAGTTTGTTCTTTGCGCCTTCGCAGCTGCCTGCGCCGGAAAGCATGCAGGTAGTACGTCACGCAGCAAGATTTCAGCGCTCAAAGCCTGGCACACGGTTCACAATTTGGAATGGAAGGGCAGCAACCGTCTACGCTACATCTTAAACGGAGTTCAAAGTCTCACTCCAAAGAGTTCCAAGCGACCTCTACGACCTCCAATCAACGCAGAAATGATAGCTCAACTTATCAACGGTTTGGATCTCTCGGTGTCGTCAGACGCATCAATCGCAGCTTGTGCCACCACTGCCTTTTGGGGCCAATGTCGACTAGGCAAACTTCTACCATCCTCTTCACTCAACGCCGATACTTCATTATTCCCAACTCGTTCCAGGCTCAGGAAATCTCCTCGTAACCCTCAGTCCTTTTTGCTACATTTACCAACTACGAAAACCCACCGGCGAGGACAAGATATTGTGCTTGTGGAACAACGATCACCCATCAACCCCATCTTCCTGCTTAAAAATCATCTCCACGTAAATCATCCGTCAAGCAGTCAATTCCTATTCACCTATCGCCTACCTGATGGGCAACACATCCTTACCAAAAGGGTTTTTCTACAACGATGCAACATGATCTGGCAACAACTCGGCTACCCTCGTATGACCGGCCACTCTTTTCGAATTGGTGGGACGACAGAGCTGCTCATCGCCGGAATCTCCCCCGAGATAGTCAAGGCAATGGGTCGTTGGACGTCCGAGTCCTTTTTGAAGTATTGGCAGTCACTAGACGACATCGCACCACGGCATATCCGAAATCTACCCACAAGACTACGCAAAGCAAAATATCGAAAATAGACCACCATCTTGGGGGCTAGCCAATGGCGTTGCCGTTGGCTGGGTGGTTCTTGGGGGTTAGCCAACCAGCAACCCCATCGGCCCTTCGACCTGGAGCCTCGACGACCTATCTTCTCTCGTTGGTCGGCTTTTCACACCCAACCTTACTACTCTTGCTCTTATATACCTCCTTTTACTAGTTTTCTCTCACACTATTCTCAATATTCTCCCTCTTTTGCTGCGAGTTCAATACACGAGAGTCATGTTACCTCCAGCTTGTTCAACGTTCCAGGAATAAATGTCCTTCGGAATAAAATTTGGTCAGTAAAGAAGGGGGCACTTGCTCCCACCGACTCACATTCGCGGTAATAATTAAGTCTCCTACTGCAAGCGTCATTCTGTTGATGTGTGGGTGGTCTGCGATCGCATCTGGAAGCTCAAAAGGCATGTATATAAAATCAAATGCAGGAAGATGACCTCCGGTTTGGCGACGGAGATGGAAATGCTCCTCAATGTTCTGAAGGCGCCCAGTCTGCCGATCCTGAGCTTCTTCTGGCATTGAATTTATGTATGATGTGAAATTTTTGATAAATCGGGCTTTCGTTGCTGGTGGAGGGTTAAGTCTCGTAAGGACCGTGCCCCAGAAGCTGTTGGTAGTTGGCATAGTGAAATTTGACATCAACGTTTTACTAACCTTCGCACTGCTTTTCCTAGAACTGCTTCATTTTGTGGTGGTGGTGCAAACGGGTCTCTGCAAAGGGACTGAGGCGATATGTCAAGGATGGGAACATTGGACCTACGCCAAGGCTATCTTCATATGATCTGCTTCCCTCAGAACCGCCTCTGTCGTCTGCTTATCCGTGATGTCGTCGATCAGCCAGAACAAATACATTAAATCTGAGCACAGCTGGTAGTGATCAGGACCGGCATGCCGATACGACCATGCTACCACGACGTCGATCCTGTACCGCGAAAATTTCAGCAGAGCCCTTTCGCTATGTTGGCCAAAGCTCTTGAGCCATTGTAAGCTTTCCGTGTTCGCTTTTGCGGCCAGAGAATGTATAGGGCATGAGAATGGCCACTCTTCTCCAGGTACGATATCTGGGAGACGGAAGTGTGCAATTCCGAGTTGCGGAGCCATAGATGTGGTGCGTTTTCAGCGAGAACCCTAGTGTTTTATGTTTTATATACACTTTTCAGCGAACAGGCCGATCTCACATCATAGAACCTGTCACTTATTCCAATGTGCGCGCTTGCAACTGTCACGAAATTTTATCAAAGCTAACCAATTCTCCCTTAGAACAACTTCTCGTGCATTTTTTATGAACGAAATGGCTGCAGATCCAATCCCCAATGAAGACAACAAATGATCGGCATTGTCCAATCCATCGCCAGTAGTCTGAGTCGATAAACTCAGCAATCATACAATGGCAGAAACCATATTCAATCAAATACCTTGTTGTAGGCAGTTTTCGGACGGTAGGATAAGAATGGTCCCCTATAGGGATGATTACTTTTTCATGGGTCGATGGGTCGAATGTCGCCATTTGGAATGGCTTGCTGTCCGTAAGCCAAGTTCGCATAAAATCATGCAAACTATTTTTCTTCTTGGGATATTTTTAGGATAGCCGGGTTAGCCGCCACTCATCCCGGCGCTAAGATAGCCGGCATAGACCAATTAGAGTAAGTCAACCAGCTCAAAATTGACAATGTGAGTTACCAATCAAGATGACTTGTGCAACTTTCTATACATTTGTATTCTCATCGATTTCATCAGCCATGCCAAATTTTTGAATTGACGAAGGGATTTGAGTAAAAGAGTCACGGTGTCCTTCATTCATAGGAATATCCCCGGAGGTACATGGCTTATCCTTATTGAATTCCGTGGTTGCCGTTGATAGGATCCATATAGCCTCTAGGTTCGTAAACTGGTTATTTTTGCGATTTAACAACTTCGCAGTATACGCGGATGCCTCACAGGTACCAACTTCACTCGCACTCTCATTCGCGGTTGTCGCACATCCTTCGCACATCACACAACATGATATAGGCCTCGCATAACCTTCGCACATCACTCCTACGACCTTTGTAACTATCCAACGCACCCTCATTCCTCTTCGCACTTCATACTTCGACATATCTTCAGCTTTCTCTATCAATACCGGACTTAACCATTTCTTTCCTTCGCAACCACATCTTCACACAGCTTCTCTTTAATCTCGCGGTCTTTCACGGCTCGCATACGCATCCCTTTCACTGGTTTGATCATGGTCCGTGTTGTTCTCAACTTAATTTCTTTTAACTTTCCATATATATTATTATTTTATCATCTCCTTCGAAACAGGAGGCCATTCAACTGACCTCCTTACTCATCACTTCTATTTTTATTCTATCCCCTATTCCTTCGTTACCAAACTACTGGGCTCATGTGACTTCGCATTAGCTCAATTTTTACATTACTGTTTCGCATACCCGCACCTGGCTTAGCTTGTTACTCTTGTATTAAGTACCTGTAGCAAGTAGGAGGGAAAGTGAACAAGAGACGGCCAGAGTTTTGATCCCATAAACTTTGCAGCAACGTTCTAAGTCAATAGTCTCATCCTTTAAGTTACTTCGCGTACTGCGTTATCGTTCGCGGACTTCGCTATCTTCGCGGTCTACTCGTCTAGCGTATTTCGATACCGCGAACTTCCCTTTAAATTCTATCGAGGAAATCTACATTAACCCCTCCGAACTACGTTACTACTTGCGGTCTGATCCCACCGCAGGTACATCACCGTGTCAAGTAGTCTCACATATTTGCCTTCTTTCCATTTGGTTCCACTGGATAATCTACTGGGACTTGACTCTCTACTGCTTTGAATTATATGGAAACAAAGCCCTACCTCCATGTCGCTCAAATACAACACAAAGTCATTGAGTTCATCCCAGAGATAATCCCTCCATAAGCGTTGGTCATCAGTTGACGCTGGAGGCTTCTATGAATCTTTGCAGTTTAAGTGGGTTTGAGTCTTTGACTGTTTTCATATCTTCGCTGATTGGGAAAAGCCTTTGCTTCATAGTACATCTCCTGCTAATGTCTTTTGCAAGAATCAAGATACCCCATCAGCGCGCAGAACTTCTTTGTTCCAACTGGTTTGAGTGGGCCATTGCCTTCAGCATGACAGATCCGAGTTCTGTCAGATCAAGTGTTGAACAGATATCTTACGATACTATTAGGAAGCTCACATCCATTGTAATGCCAAGACTTTTATTGGATGGGAGTCGTTGGTGCTCCTCCAATCCACTAGAAGCTTTCTAACTGAATTCCTAGGGCTCTGTATATGACGCCTGTTAGTTTTGAGAGATTTGGTGGGATAAAAGACGGCAGACAGAGACTTTTGGTTCGACAGGGCTGGCACTTCTGTTGAGTTTGATCCTTCGCAATTTCCGAGATCTGAGGACTGTTCAGAAGCCGACCGGCTAAACCCGCATGAATAGATGCCAACCCGTTTTTTGAGGCCGAGCGCGGCAAGTTGATATAAGACCGAATTCTGACTAGTAAAAACTCGGAACAACTCTGTAATAACTCTCACGTCTACCTGTATCCGACGTCCGTGTAACATGGGAGTCTGTTCAATTTATGGTCGAATAACGAATGCACCATATATGGACTGGCAGCATCGGCGTTAGACAGCGGAAATCAGGTTTAAATTAGGCGCCTGGTATTGATTATCTACTATTTCTCATTTCAAAGGTAATGATATGCACAAGGATAGAAATCAGATGTATGAATTAACGCGGCGTGAACTGAGATACCTCCGGCGCCCAAGTCAAATATCTTGGCATGTATGGTCACTCGCGAGATAGATCTAGATCAAAAAATCAAGTTCGCGAGCGCTCAACTATAATATCATAAATCAATAAGTCTGAGTCTCTGAGCTTCTGACAGGAACTTCCTATTGTTCTTTCCTCTTTCCTCATAGTCTGCAGGTTGAATTACATAAAATGTCTTCTCACCCAAAAGCAGCACTGCACTCCTGCACGCGACGCCACGGCGTTTTATCTGTGCCCCGAGGTTCATTCCCAAAGTCATTAAGCCCTGACTCGGGCCACTGAGGCTTGATCATGATGCTTGAAAGCCCAGTGAAGGGACATGGTAGTAAAGGTCGATGTACATTATCCGGAATAATAATTTTTTGAAACTAAATTGTTAGTAGTATAAATAGCTTTCTTTTTAACTTGTGCAGGATTAGACGACTGGTTGAGTGCCAGTGGCTCTCTCGATATACTGTCCACCTTGGTCATCTGCCGATTTTAATTTCTCCGTGTTCGAACTTCAATATAATGTCAGTAATTCTAAAATTTACATTAAATATAAATGTTTGTCATTTTTCACATCACGGGTAACGAACAGAGAGAGAACCTAGGTGCGGAAACGAGACGAAGAAAACCCTAAAAACAAAACTTAAAACAAAATAGCCAAAATTCAAATAATCTCAATGAAGGCTCTAAATGTGCGAGACGGGGTTTCTGGGTGGTATGCGCCGACGAGAGCAACTGAGATCAAAATATAGAAGAAGTGCCAGAGCGTAAGCTACTGAAATCTTCGAACCACTCCGCTACTAGTATACAACTTGAAGATGCGAGATGACGATTTTCGGAGAAGGTACCTGCTTCGAAGGTCAAGTGCGCTAGGATCTATCTTGGTGATACTAACATAACCGATATTTCATTTTAGACACATTAAGCCAGGTAAGTACAGTGAATAAGTTAAACTTACTAAATTGGGCTTTGTAGGCGAGAAAGCCAGAGCAGCTGTGGCGTTGCTGCCAAATTTATTTTTTTGACGCGTTCTCTTGAATTAAGCTACATGATGATTCTGGGTGAAAAAAAAAACAACGGAAAAAAGGTATTGGTAAGATATAACTTTACATAGGCTAACTAATACGACACTTGCTATGATAGAATCAATGAACATCAAATGCGACCAAGTGAAGCTTAAGCCGCCTTAACCTGAATTACTACCCCATGCAAATGTTGAGGAATTGGAGGGCTATGATCTAACATCGCATCCAGAGGAGGATACTCTCCACGAGATGGACCATCCGCAGGGATCTCCTTACCCGGAATCAAATCCACCTCCAATTCCAGCCTTGCCTGCTCGCACAGATCAAGGATCCTCTCTAGAATGATATCGAGTCTATTGTTCGACGTCCACCTCCTGTTCCTCAATGCCTTAACTACGCCTTTGTTATCCGACCTCACCAGTACCTTCATATCCCGATACCCACTTGAGAGCAGCGAGAGGACCCCGAGCTCAACGGCGATGAGCTCAGCCCAGGACATGTCGATATTGCCATCAGACCCAATGAGAATATTCGGATGGTTCGGGGTGAAGGTCCATGCGAGCCAGCGGTCGTCGAAGATGAAACCTATCCCATAGGCCGACGCATCTACGAATATCTTAGGGGAGGGTGAAGATAAGGAAGAGGATTGTGTGAGCCGCGGTGGGAGATAGGTAGTGGAAAGGAGAGAAAAAGTTGAGGAGCGGCGGGATCACAATGAATGGCTGTCCCAATTATCTATGATGTATATCTGTGCTGGAGTCTGTTTCTTCCGAACTGTTCGTACCGCCTTTTTGAAAAAGCCTTGACCCGTTTGAGAGCGCTTTTGTTGCCGGGCTCCCGTGCCGACCGTATCAATAACGACACCTGGCTGATATTAACGTTGGGTTCAAGAGACTCATAGATTGTAATAGGTGGTAGGAAAGCAGGCGACAACCCGGTGTCGGACTGCCTTGATAAAACGGCCTCGATACTTGAGTTGACTAGAGATGGTGGTGAGGCAGGCGGTGACTCAGCGAAGTTGGATTCGGCAGACTCGTTGAGGGCTTCGACGATGTCATCCGGGATTTCGGAGACAGAATTGGCGAGATCGGATTCGGGAGGCTCGTTAAGGGCTTCAACAATGTCATTGGGGATTTCTGAGGCGGAATCAGCGAGGAAGCAGCATAGCAGAATCTAGGATAGAACAGATAAACAGAGAACAGATTCGGGACAGATTGCGTCGAGTCACGGAAAGAATTTGGTAAGGTGAAAATTTAACGGGAATTATTGGAGTGAAGATAAATGCTGCGAAAAAGGGAAGTGGAGGGCGGGCGAAAAGAATGATAGATGACGAGCAGGGAGATGTTTGTGGCAGTGAAGCAGAAGAGCTGGTCACGTCACAACCACGTAGACAAAATTCTATGTTTATGTTCGTTCCTCGCATTCGCTTAGACAAGCCATGAACCCGTGCCTTCGGCACGGCGCCGCTCCACTTTGCCGGCCTACAGCACGGATTCAGGGCTTGCCGGGGGCTCCGCCCCCTGGACCCCTGGCTGCATCACAACAGTGCACTCAGTTTTAAGTCCTAATAGTAGACCCAGTTTCAAGTCCTAATAGTAACTCAGTCAAAAATCCTAATGGTAGACCCAGTTTCAAGTCCTAATAGCAATTCAGTTTCAAATCCTAATGGTAGACCCAGTTTCAAATCCTAATAGTAACTCAGTGAAAAATCCTAATGGTAGACCCAGTTGAAAATCCTAATAGTAGACCCAGTTTTAAATCCTAATGGTAGAAGAAGTCTGATATCCTAATAGTAACTCAGTCAAAAATCCTAATGGTAGACCCAGTTGAAAATCCTAATCGTAGAAGAAGTCCAATATCCCAACAGTAGAAGAAGTCTGATATCCCAATAGTAGACCCTATCTGATATCCCAAGAGTCAACAAATCTGAGCAGAAGAGAGTATTTATATATCTGCCCATAGTCAACAAATCACAGCCTGAGGACAACAAAAAATTGTCCATTTTATCACAAACACATTCTCTTTTATTTTCTACTCTTAAAAAAGTCCAGAAGCCTTACTCTATCTAAATAATATTAAAACATCTAAATAACTCAAATCAATTTATTTTATCTCTTTTTTACTCAATTTACACTTAAAATACTTTCATTTTCTGAACTTGAACACATCCAGAACCATTATAAATCATAAGAACTTTTCTCTTTTCTCTTTAGTTCTTACTTTTACTCCAATTATACTTAGTAATAGTAGACCCATCTGAGCATCTCAGACTATGAACATCTACCCATCACACTCTGAAGAAGAGAGAGTCATCAAATATAGCCAATAATCATCATCAGTTGTGAATGAGCATCTTGACCCATCATAAATTTATTCTTATCAATGTCGTAATATCATATTCTGTCCTGAGGTGTGTTGGAGACAGGTGAACAATTGTGAGATACCCTGACACAACCCCTATCATACATTACCATACAGGAGTTTCAGAGCAAGGGATTTCCATTGTTGTGTACATCCTCAATTACCAATCATACATCCTTCTCTACCATTGAACATCCTGTCACTCAATTAATTAATATCCTACACTCACCACATAAATATTAATCATGTAACTGATATTTTTCATTTTCTACAAATTCCCCTCATCTGAATGGTCTATATCCAAATCATGAACACACAGAACATCTTCCATAAGATCCCTTCAGCTTTGTTTTCTCTTCCTATTTTATTTCTACTTCCACCCTACCCTTTCAGAAATCATTACTTTTTACTTTTTACTCAAATACACTCTGGTCATACCCTGTATGCATATTGAATGTATCCATTATACATTGAACTTGAGCCTCATTTATATTTTCTCAATTTCAAAATTGTAGCTGGATTAATAGTAGCTCCACACATCCTAAATCATATCAAATCTTTAATCCATCACATCCAAATTAATTTATCTCAATTTTTCATTTTCAAAATTCTCATAGTACAGTATTCCAATACAAAACAGAGAAGCCTCCTCATTTTACCACCTACCTGCCCCACTCATTTATACCCATCTAACCATATTCCCATCTCTATCCACCTCTCTGTCTTCATTTATATTCCCACTCACATTGTTGTCTTTACCATCCCCCCATTCACTCAAATTAAAACACAGAAACTCTATTCATGTTCCAATGTTCTGTTTTATTCTCAATTTATCTCCACTCACCTATCCATCACATGAACACACACAGAACATCTTCCATAAGATCCCTTAAGCTTTGTTTTCTCTTCCTATTTTATTTCCACTTCCACCCTACCTTTTCAGAAATAATTAGTTCTTATTTTTCACTCACTCTGGCCATACCCTGTATCCATCATTGAATATATCTATTATACATTGAAGTAAATCATATCAAATATTTAACCCATCACACCTAACTTAATTCAATTTATCTCATCTTACCACCACCCCACTCATCTATACCTATTCCCTCCCATCTCCATCCACCTCTGTCTTGATTTATCTTCCCACTTGCAACCATTCACTCAAATTAAAACACAGAAACAGACAGAATCTAAAAATAACTCTATTCATCTTCCAATCTTATGTTCCCACTCACTCATATTCCTATATCTTCTCATCCCAATAAACATACTAAGGAATACCCCACACAAATACCAAACAAAATTTTAAATTTTAAAAATACACCCTAAAAGGAGGATTGAAACAAAGAATCACAACAGATCCAAAAAGACAGGTTATAGCTGTTCAAAATTAACACACAGAAAAAGACAATATATATCACATATTAGGACCTCAAAAAAGCGAAATTAGCACCCTAAGAACTACACAAAAGAACCCAAAAAAGCGAAATTTGTAGATGATGTCACGATTTGTGACGTTCGTGACACTGGGCTAACAGTATAATGGGACGACGGTGTGGGAGCAGCTGACCAATATAAAAAGATTACAAATGCTTATAAATAAATCCGATCATCAATGATACCCCCGAACTTCCCAGGCCGTTGTCGCATTCACTATAGAGAGCATCAATGATAAAACCGATCATCATTGATACCCCCGACATTCCCAGGCGCGACGTCCCATTCTATATAGATAAAATCCATGACTACTAGCCAGCAGTTTTTGCGTCTCCCATAGCCAGACCAATATTATCCTCTGTCTGTTTGGGAGAGAGATAGGGCGACAGCGATATATAATGGTCTGACTTCTCTAGCTCGACTCTATTCGGACATGCTACGACATGGCAACGCTATCTACGCTAGTACATCAACCTCGTCAGATCACGAAATACAAAAGTTTTAAAGTCGCATCAGTCTGGGTGCATATGCTTGTGGGTCCTGCCACTTCTGCTCCTCGTCTTTTCCCTCTTCCAGGGCTCCATTACAACCCTCCAGATCACTTGTGTGGCAAAGTTCGACACCGCTGTTGCTCTCTTTCAAGGTAAAATTGACTTCAAAGTTCGTTGGAAAGTATTAATCTATTGTATCGACAGACTACAGGACGACAGCTTAACCAGCGAGGACGAGACTCTTCACCGCCATGGCTACCTAGGACAGACGTAGCGCATGCATGCATGCCTCAAATATAGAAGGCTAAGGATTGGGCTGGAAGCCAGAGAGCGGGCTCTACGACACAAGGTGAGTACTGGGCTTTTCTGCTATCTAAATTGTAGTCTTACTTTTATTTCTTCGTCATAACAGCCTCAAATCGTAGCTACCTCCACGCTGATTAGTCACCTCATTTCATGATGAACCAGCCCCACGTTCAACCTTCCCGGGAGGCATTTTTCGTAGCACATGCCATGGTATTTACAGACCTGCACTATTGCTACAACCCTCAGCAACTCGTCTATATCATTAGGGAGACAGAGAACGAGTTTTTTCTCTTCTTATTGGTTTAGTAACTCACGGTGTCGCATCTCTGGCTTTGCAACACTAGATGATGGCCGCTTGGCGTTCGATTGCTGCCATCCTCGATTCGAAATTGAGTCCTGCGATGTGCTCATTGAATTATGGGATTGGAGCTTGGAGTGGCAAGGGAGAACCGGTTGTGCAGAGGTGCATTAACAGGTGTTGAGCGTTGAAAGTTCGATGGAGAGTGTAAGTTACCGGCCTTCCTTGGATGAATAAATTTTGATATTCTGCTTAGCATCTAGATATAGTTCAATAGTTCTTTACGTGCATGTATGGCGTACGTGCCTTTTCTTTTTCTCCTCAGATTCCACTGCTTAAACTTTTCTGTTTGTTTTAGGTGGCTCGTGAATTTACCAACCCCTCCCTCATGTTGCCGCCAGGGATGTTCAAAGTTCTCATAAAATGTGCGGTAAGAGTATTCTCTCTGCCAGAAAGATACTCGTTAGATTTTGCCTGCAACTTCATTGTTCCTATTTTAGATTATTTAGGATGTTTTGTCTGTCTGTCTGAGGCCCGTATGTGTTTCTCTTTTGAACTTTGGCTTACAATTTTTATTTTAGATCTTTGATTCAAATCTGCAATCTGTGCCCCGCTCCCGATACCTCAAGCGCTCACCCCACCTTGCATCATTGCCGTCACAATACCCAGTCGTAAATAACTAACGTCTGGCATACGTATGCGACCAATGAAATAGCTTAGCGAGGACACAGGCGTCGATAGGATTAGAGGTGCATGCAACGAGGACATGCTCCACTTGAAGGGGGGACAATTAGATGGGATCAGAGAACACGGTCCCTTTCGCCAGTCAAACCCCCCTCGCTACTCGAAAGTGTACTATAGCTCTTGCAAACGGAGGTGTGTACCTATTTACTGTCTATGTCACGTTATTCATGACATTGACGCGTTCTAGACGAGCTCGACTTGTCATCTCTTCCTGTCACTCTAAAGGTAACCCTTCTCACGACCGTGTCTACTCCTATGTCAAAACTCCTAACTCTTGTTTTGTCAGATCTTGGAAGCTATGCGGACGTGTATCATTGAGCTCCAGGATGAATTGGCCCAACAGCCCAAACGAAACGTGCTCGAACGAGCATCGCGTCAATGCAAGCTGCTGCCAAACCTTCTGCTGCATTGATTAAAATGGACGAAAAGAAAGGAAAGATGCAGGTCAAGGAGGTATTTGCTAGGTGCGATTTTTTTCTTCTTGAGATTTCCTGAGGACTATTCGTTCGCTCAACCCCTTTAAGCCGAAGAAGGAATGCAAATACGAAGCCGCCAAGTTCCAAGGCTCTCCCCAAGTCCATCAAAATCGATGAGGTGTATTCTGAGGCCCGAGTTTGACCTGCTGTTCAGCGGGAAAGGACTTTTGATCCATACACTTATTCATTTGGCAAGTCCCCGATCATCCACTATTATGTTGATTTAGGAGCACATTGTTGATCACTTTGGTAGAATCCTCAAGCCCATATTGAGTCATTCTTCGGGGATGAACTCAAACCATTGAAAGGCAACTCGTAGAGCAGGAGCGGTATGTGTCGATTCCTTCCATGTTGACGGTCCAGGCCATGGACTCATGGTATCAAAATGCCTCTCAAGCGAGGAAATGACGAGACTCAATCCGCCTGGCTCTGATGAGTGCAAGAAGAGGCCAATTGCCAATGTCGTCCGAGCCGCCGATCATCTCTGCCATTTCATCAAACTCGATCACAGACACGCTACTTATCGCAGGCATGTTGCGACCAATCCTTCACACTATCAACTTACTCTACTGTCCCTCGCGACTTAAAGTTGAAATTCAACCAATTGAATTTCTCTTCCGAGTCATCCATTATCCTCTCCATGCTATCCATCTATGTGCTAGGTAACAATATGTCGCCATGCTCGACGATTACTTTCATCTAGACAAGACTATCGGAAGCCGTTGCATCTCGTCTTTGGAAGACCAAGGGATACTTCAGAAGTTTCAAGTGTTTGTAGACTGATTCCTGTCAAATAGCCTAAGTATTATAATTCGTACTCGGAGAGATGTCATCGAAACAAGTAAAACATGAAATCCATTCTAATAAATATGCATTCGATCCAGTTTCGCTAGAAAGTTCGAACAAGTGGAAAATGTAGGGATAAAGAAGCTGGATGCGGACTAGTATTACTCGGATGCTCCAGACTTTTGATCCATTTCAGAATATAATGGCATACCGTAGTGTTTTCCATCTTCATGAAGCAATTCTATGTCATGTAAAAAGTGGCCATGGTACTCGACTATTTCTCTAAACTGGATAACAATGTCATTCTGGATCCCTGGCTCAAACCAAAGGTGATCAGATTCAGAAGGACTGGGAATTGGATGGAGGGTAATATCATCAATCGTGAGTGGTGACTCGGATGAGGGGTTAAGTTGAATTATGGTTGATCCTAGAGTGACTTCGAGAGGCGCATCTTGTTTGCCGGAATGTTTGAGTCTCAGTACAAGACTTTGGCCAGATGTTGGGGCGATGAATGAGATTAAAACTTTTGCATTACCTCCAAGCCTACCTGGGTTAGAACGCACGTCATAGCCGCCAGCGTCCGTGAAAATATATGTTGAAAAAGAGTCCAACTTGAGTCGAATCTTTTTCGCGAACGTGATTAAATCATTATTGGGAGATTTGATAAATAGGGAATCACGGTGGATGACAGGTAGAGGTTCAGACCAACCCCGAGATATCGAAGTCACCCATGGTAAATCACAAATGGTAGCCTCAATACAGTTGACAGGGAACTGAAAACTGAAAGTGATGTGGGTGGTGTTTTTGTTTCCTTTCAGAGCATGCGAGTAGATTTCAGGTGGTGCACTATTATGATATATGTTGAGATTGAGCCACTTCGACCGAGAGTACCTGCAATCGAAAAGAATATCGTCATCCCAAAATTGATCGAACCGTCCCAATTCAGATCCACGTTTCAAACGGAATTTGACATCCTCGAGCTCGTTTTCAATTCGTAGATCGATCTCATCAAGAAATTCGGTATTGGTGATCAGGTCAAGACCTTCGATCTCTGAATTCGGTGTTTCAATCCCTTCAAAAAATTGGCCGATATACGACGCCCACAGGGTATGAACCTTTTCTCTGATATAATCCCAACCTTTATCTTTGTCGAGGTCGGCCAACCTTTTCTCAGCTGTGCGCATCTGGAGATTGAGTCTCTTCCAGCAATTGGCCCTCCACTCCCTCGTCAATCTTTCTCTCTCTTCCAGTCGATCATTACCAATCTGGTCCAGAAAAGCTTTCAATTTTTTCCAGAAAAGCTGTTCCCATTCCTTCACTTCGTATAACAGCAACAGCTCCATAACGTACTGTCCCACAAACAACAGAGCAGGCTCCATCGCTCCCTGTTGTAATGTTGTTGAAGGCTTCTTGTTAACTGCTTGCTTGTCAACTCGATATTCTACTCCCATTTCGCCTTGGAACCTCTCCTTCACAGCTTTGGTTATCATTTCCATTCTCCGTGCAGTCCACTTGACACGTTTCTCATCCAGCAGCCGTCGCTCTCTTTCAATTGACGAGTGGCTGAAATAATCAGACATAAGTAAAGATTCTTCGTTTCGCTCCTTCTCCTTCCCTTTCTCAACAGCCGTTATCCAATCATCTCCATTTTTTCCCTCCCTTAATCTCCGGTGCGCACTGATGGTATCCTCCACTTTCATTGTCCAGCTGTTCTCTATAGTATATGCTTTGCTTACATCGGCAGCTCCTAGTCGATACTGGATGTGCTCTAAGATCGATTGATGATGTTTTCGAAGTGAATCCACGTTATTGCTATCGCTGCATACTGGGTCGGTTTTGGGATCGATGTTGGCCTGAATTTCCACTTCAAGCAGAAGGTGTCCGACATCAATGAGGGGCGCATGGGAATTTGTCGAGTAGAAAGTGTCGATTTCGTTGTCTCGGGTGTAAACTCGTGTCGTACGCTCCTTGTGATCAAAAACCGTGATATATAGAATTCTTTCTCCGAGTTTGTGCTTCTCCACATTCTCAGGCTCCTCGTCCTCATCCTCATTCTCACTGTCCCCATCTGCAGGTACACTCCTTGTGGATGTGCGTTTCCGAGTCAAAGTATAATAAAGCGAAAGGTCAGGGCTGCTGAATGGCTCAATGAGCCCAGCAAACGACGTGATAATCTTCAGAAACTCTCGCGCTCGGGTGAGAGGGAGCACCCCGTATGTTAAGATTTCGTCGTTGTCTTTGTTGCAAGTGGGAAGAGGTTCATGTTCGTCCAGCTCCAGAATAATCTCCAGCGAAGGCGCGTCGTCCCTCTTCGGATTCCAAGCCCAAATACCCAATCGCATTACGGAAAGCCCAGCTTCCAAGCAGAGCCAACTAACAGGACCGATTTTCGATATCGAATTCTGAACAACGCTAAAACATCCAACATATCCCACAACAGAGGCTAGGAGACCGATAAGGAGGAGAAATAGCAACAGCCATGTGTGTGCATCTACTTGATGTTTCTTCGTGTCGCGAGGCTCAACGGCAGCCTCGACATCTGTATTAGGCGGTTGGTCTCGTTTGACAAGGTATTGGTCGGAAAGAGTGGTTATTCGTCGTTGTATAAGTAGCTGAATGAGCGTGGCTGTGATGAAGCCTCCAGTAGCACGCAGGACTGGGAACGCCCATCGTGTACTTTTATGCAGGTTGTTGGGGGCACCCAGATTTATATAGATATATGGAGTGATACTGAAAGCACATAGGAGCGCTGTCGTGGCCATCATCTTGACGTTCCAAGCAGCAAACTTGTGCGATACCCCAGTTATCCGGGTTTTATCAATGTTGAGTTCATTGATCAATTCATCCATTCGAGTCTCGATGATGTAGCGTCCTTTGTTCCCCCCTTTACCAGTGTCAACCATTATCAACGAAAGATTCTCTCCCTGCGGCTCGAATCCCATATTCCCAAGTATCTTTGCCCCTTCAATATCCCCGAACGAGAAACAAGCGACCAATGTCTTGAATCCCGCTCTGACCATCCCCAGACTTCCGAAGATAGACATAGGCGTTGCTGCTGCGTAAAAATATCCTCGTGTGAGTGCTGAGCTGACTTGGATTTCGCATTGCTCTGTCCCGAGAAGTGGTAGAATCGCTGCAATATCTTGTATTCCGCCTGTGAGAGTCGCTCCGATTCCTCCACTACTGGATGACATGGCCTCACGATGAAAGATGTATGGTCGTAGGAGTTCTTGATGAAGAATGGCGTAATAGATCGCGAGAAAGGTGTATTTGGTACAATGTTCGACATGCCTCGAGGCCACCTAGGGTAGTACCTGGGTACCATGCACAATGTCAATCTATTATTATAATGAATGTTATTTTTGTCACGATTGACATACCAAAGTGAATTATAAAAATAACGACTGTGCACAAGTCAGATTCGATGAATTGAAAATACACAGTTTAATTTGCTCAATTCGTTATCAACACATGGCTGGGACTAAGAACATCAGAACGAAAGAATTCACAGACTTGAATGAAAAAGGTGAATTTTAAAGAGAGTTTAGTTTTCGTATTGGAGGCGGGCGTTCTCGTGTATTAAGCGCGCGCGCGACGAGGACAATAAAGAAATAAAGAACGAAAATAACAAATATATACCTGGCTAGCAGTGGCTTGGGGGATGCTGGTGAAGAAGTATATGGATGAACCAAAAATCCCACGAAGCTCCAGGGCCAAGGGCCGATGCGGCGCTGGAGGCTAACCCCCAAGCCACCCAGACGACGGACAACGCCATCGGCGAACCCCCAAAGTCAGACCAGGTGCCTTAGATACCTCGTTTGTATTGGCGAGAGGGTGGCTGCTAAGTTCCGAAGGTGGTTGGAGGGCAAGTTCGTTAGGCGAACGCCAGTATCTGTGAAAGGAATCCGAAGACCATCTCTGCTTATGGCTTTGACGACCCGTGAAGAGGAATTCCGTGGTGCCGCCAATACGGAAACTGTGTCCCGTTATATGTGGGTAGGGCATTCGACGTGGCTTCTTGATCTAGGGTAACGTGATTGACGGCCTTCAGAATGTACCATATCCGGGTGCTCCCTTTCCAGTCTAAGTTGTGCGCGATGTGCCATGCCTTGAAAGATGAGATGAGATTCTGGACTGTGCTACCCGAGTGGCATCCGACACTTGACACAGCGAAAGCGTATAATATGTATTTGTTTGCTGGAAATCTCAGGTGGTCTGGGACCTGTTCTGAACCGCAGAACGTTATGAATTCTTGAAGAGATTTAGAATATTTGCTGATGGTTGATTTGGCGCAAACGGTATGCAGTGCTTTGTCAATCTTCTGTTTGACATGGGCTGATAAACGGAGGTTGGCGTCGTCGATGGATTTGAGATGGCTTGTAGTCCTAAACAAGGCAGGGTGTGTGGATTACGGCGCTGGGATGCAGACAAAGCGTGATAAAAACAAAACCCGAAATAGCCAAGAAACGACAACTTCAACTTAAAAGTCGGAACTGAGTTAGTTGGGTGAGCATAATGTGCTGCTTAATGATACATCGAGAGTTGAAAAGTTGAAGAGAAAAGAAAGACATACCAATGAAGCCAAGATAGCAACTTGAACGTTTGAACGTTGAACGGCGAAGGTTTGTTTATTGCATGTAAGCATGAGGTAAGCATGCCGCTTGTGCGGAGCTGAATCCATTCAAACTCCAACATGACCGCTTGGCTCTCGATTGCTGCCATCTTCGATTCGAAATTGAGTCCTGCGATGTGCTCATTGAATTATGGGCTTGGTGCTTGGAGTTAGAATGGAGAAGCGGTTGTGCAGAGGTGCATTAAATAATTAACAGTGTTGAGCGTTGCAAGTTTCTTTATGTGCATGTATAGCGTACGTGCCTTTCTCTTTCTCCTCAGATTCTACTGCTTAAACTTTTCTGTTTGTTTTAGGTGGTTCGTGAATTTACCAACCCTCCCTCATGTTGCAGCCAGGGATGTTTGAAGTTCATAAAATGTACGATATAAAGTTACTCTCTCTGCCAGAAAGATACTCGTTAGATTTTGCCTGCAGCTTCATTGTTCCTATTTTGGATTCTTTAGGATGTTGGAGTCTAATTTGCGTAGAAATTTTAGGTGTCTTGTCTGCCTCTCTGAGGCCCGTATGTATTTTCGTTCTCTCTTTTGAACTTTAGTTTACAATTTTTATTTTAGATCCTTGATTCAAATCTGCAATGTTTACCTCGCTCTCGATACCCTCAACTTCAAGCGCTCACTCCACCTTGCATCTTTGCCATGACAACACCCAGTCGTAGATGACTAAGATCCACAATTCCAGACTTGCCCTTAGATTTCGTCTAGCATACGTATGCAGCGAATGAAATAGCTTAGCGAGGACACAGGCGTCGATAGGACAGTTAGAGCTGCACGCAACGAAGACATGCTCCACTTGAAGGGGGCACAATTACAGAACACGGCCCCGCTTCCCTAGTCGACCATTGCCGCTATCGAGAAAGGAAAGAGCGTACTTTAGCTCTTGCAAATGGAGGTGTGTACCTATTTAATGTCTATGTCACGTTAATCATGATATCGACGCGTTCTAGATGAGCTCGACTTATTGTCATCTCTTCTCGTCACTCTAGAGGTAACCCTTCTCACGACCCGATGTCAAAACCCTAACTCTTGTTTTCTCAGATCTCGGAAGCTACGCGGACGTGCATCATTGAGCTCGAGGATGAGCTAGCCCAACAGCCCCCAACGAAACGTGCTCGAACGAGCGTCGCACCAAGCGCGCCTGCCGCGTCAATGCCAGCTGCTGCTAGACCCTCTGCTGCATCAGATTGGGATGAACGAAAAGAAGAGAAAGATGCAGGTCAAGAAGGTATTTAAATAGGTGCGACTTTCTCTCTCTCTTGAGATTTCCTGCTCAGAGGACTGTTCATTCACTTTCGCTCAACCCTTTTAAGCTGAAGAAGGAATGTAAATCCGACGCCGTCAAGTTCCAAGGCTCTACCAAAGTCCATCAAAATCGATAAGGTGTATTCTGAGGCCGAGTTTGATCTGCTGTTCAACGGGAAATGACTTTTGATCCATACAATTATTCATTTCGCAAGTCCCCGATCATTCACCATTATGTTGATTTAGGAGCACATTGTTGATCACTCTGGTAGAATCCCCAAGCCGGTATTGAGTCATTCTTCGGGGACGAACTCAAACCATTGAAAGGCAACTGGTGGAGCAGGATGGTGCATTTCGATCCCTTCCATGTTAACGGTCCAGGCCATAGACTCATGGTATCAAATGCCTATCGATCGAGGAAACGACAAGACTCGATCCACCTGGCTTTGATGAGTGCAAGAAGAGGCCGATTGCCAATGTCATCCGAGTTGTCGATTATCTCTGCTGTTTCATCGACCCCGATCGATGCTACTTATCGCAGGCATGTTGCGACCAATCCTTCACATCGTCAACTGATTCTACTGTCCCTGGCGACTTTGAGTTGAAATTTAGCCAAATTGAACTCCTCTTCCAAGTCATCTAGTATCTTCCCTCATTTCTCCATGCAATTCATCTGTGTGCTACGCAAGAACTTTTTACAATATGTCGCCATGCTCAATGATTACTTTCATCTAGACAAGACTATCGGAAGTCTTTGCATCTCGTCCTTGAAGACCAAGGGATAATTCAGAAGTTTCAAGTATTTGTACACCGGTTCCTGTAAATTATTCGTACTTGGAGATATGTCATCGAAACAAGTAAAACATGAAATTCATATTAATAAATATACATTCGATCCAGTTTTGCTAGAAAACTCGAAGTGGGAAAATGTATGGATAAAGAAGCCGAATGTGGACTAGTATTCCTCGGATGAGTCGGATCCTCCAGACTCTGAATCCGTTTCGGAATTTAATGGCATACTGTAGTGTTTTCCAGCTTCATCAAACAATTCTATGTCATGTAAATAATGACCGTGCCAGGGCTTCCCAACTGTTGTTCTAAACTGGATAACAATGTCATTCCGGATCCCTGGCTCAAACGAAAGGTGATCAGATTCAGAAGGACTGGGAGTTGGATGGAGGGTAATATCATCAATTGCGAGTGATGACTCGGATGAGGGGTTAAGTTGAATTATAGTTGATCCTAGAGTGACTTCGAGAGGCGCATCTTGTTTGCCGGAATGTTTGAGTCTCAGTACAAGACTTCGGCCAGATGTTGGGGCGACAAACGAGATTAAAACTTTTGCATCACCTCCAATCCTACCTGGGTCAGAACGCACATCATAGCCGCCAGCGTCCGTAAAAATATATGTTGAAAAAGAGTCCAACTTGAGTCGAATATCTTTCGCGAATGTGATTAAATCATTATTGGGAGATTTGATAAAGAGGGGATCACGGTTAGCGGGTAGACCTCCAGGAAGATCCTCAGATATTGAAGTCACCCATGGTAAATCACAAATTGTAGCCTGAATCCAGTTGACATCGGAATCAGAATCAAAATCATGGAAACCGATGTGGATGATGTTTTTGTTTCCTTTCAGAGCATGCGAGTAGACTCCAAGTGGTGCAATAGTATCAGATTTGTCGAGATAGAGCCACTTCGACCGAGCGTACCTGCATTCGAAAAGAAGATTGTCATCCCAAAATTGATCGAACCGTCCCAATTCAGATCCACGTTTCAAACGGAATTCGACATCCTCAATCTCCTTTTCCATTCGTAGACGGACCTCACCCCTAGATTGGGTATCTCTGGTGCGAGAAATTCGCATCTCTCTGCTCAATACGGATAGCGCTTGTGAATTTGGTGTTTTGACCCCTTCAAAAAATTGGCTGATTAATGATGCCCACCCTCTCTGCATCTTTTCTCTTGTACCATCCCAACGATTGCCTTTGTCGAGGTCGGCCAACCTTTTCTCGGCTGCATGCATCTGTGGATTAAGTCTCTTCCAGCAATCGGCCCTCCACTCCCTCGTCAATCTTTCTTTCTCCTCCACTCGGTCGTTGCCAACCTGGTCCAGAACATTTTTCAACTTATTCCAGAAGAGCTGTTCCCATTCCTCTACCTCGTATACCAGCAACAGCTCCATCAAATAATGTTCCCAAAACAGCCGCCGCTCCATCTCTCTCTCTGATAATTCTGTTGCAGACTTCTTTTCAACTGCTTGCTTGTCAACTCGATATTCCACTCCCATTTCACCTTGGAACCTCTCCTTTGCCTCTTTGGTTATCATTTCCATTCTCCGTGCAATCCACTTAACACGTTTCTCATCCAGCAATCGTCGCTCTCTTTCAATTGACGAGTGCATGAAATAATCACACATACGCGAAGATTCTTCGTTTCTCTCCTTCTCTTTCCTCTTTTCAACAGCCGTCTTCCAATCATCTCCATTTTCTTCCTCCTTTAACCTCTGGTGCGCACTGATGGTATCCGCCGCTTTCATTGTCCAGCTGTTCTCTATAGTATAGGCTTTGCTTACATCGGCAGCTCCTAGTCGATAATAAATATGCTCTAATATCGACCGATGATGTTTTCGAAGTGAATCCATGTCATTACTATCGCTGCATACAGGGTCGGCTTTAGGATCGATTTTGGCGTCAATTTCGACTTCAAGTAGAAGGTGTCCAACATCAACAAGGGGCGCATCCGAATTTGTTGAGTAGAAAGTGTCTCTTTCATTATCTCGGGTGTAAACTCGTGTCGTACGCTCCTTGTGATCGAAAACCGTGATATATAGAATCCGTTCTCCGAGTTTGTGCTTCTCCGCATTCTCAGGCTCATTGTCCCCATCCTCAAGCTCATTGTCCCCAGTCTCAGGCTCATCATCCCCAGTCCCAGGCTCATCGTCCTCATTCTCATTCTCACTGTCCCCATCCGCAGGTACACTCCTTGTGGACGGGCGTTTCCGAGTCAAAGTATAATAAAGTGAAAGGTCAGGGCTGCTGAATGGCTCAACAAGCCCAGCGAATGATGTGATAATCTTCAGAAATTCTCGTGCTCGGGTGAGTGGCAGCACCTTGCGTTTTAAGATTTCTTCGTTGTCTTTGTTGCAAGTGGGAAGGGGTTCATGTTCGTCCAGATCCAGAATAATCTCCAATGGAGGCGCGTCGTCCCTCGTCGGATTCCAAGCCCAAATACACAATCGCATTACGGAAAGCCCAGCTTCCAAGCAGAGCCAACTCACAGGACCGAGTTTCGATGCCGAATCCTGAACGACGCTAAAACATCCAACGTACCCCACGACAGATGCTAGGAGACCGACAAGGAGGAGGAATAGCAACAGCCATGTGTGTGCATCCGTTTGACGTTTCTTCGTGTCGTGAGGCTCAACGGCAGCCTCGATATCTGTATTAGGCAGCTGGTCTCGTTTGACAAGGTATTGGTCGGAAAGAGTCGTTATTCGTCGTTGGATGAGCAGCTGAATGAGCGTGGCTGTGATGAAGGCTCCAGTAGCACGCAAAACTGGGAATGCCCATCGTGTACTTTTGTGCAGGTGGTTCGTGGCACCCAGATTTATATAGATATATGGAGTGATACTGAAAGCACACAGAAGCGCAGTCGTGGCCATCATCTTGACGTTCCAAGCAGCGGATTTGTGGGATACCCCAGTTATCCGGTTTTTGTCAATATTGAGTTTCTGGATCAATTCATCCATTCGAGTTTCGATGATATAGCGTCCTTTGTTCCCCCCTTTACCAGTGTCAACCATAATCAAAGAAAGGTTCTCTCCCAGCGGCTCGAATCCCATATTCCCAAGTATCTTCGCTCCTTCAATATCTCCGAACGAGAAACAAGCCACCAATGTCTTGAATCCTGCTCTGACCATCCCGAGACTTCCGAAAATAGACATAGGTGTTGCTGCTGCATAAAGATATCCTCGTGTGAGCGCTGAGCTGACTTGGATCTCGCATTGCTCTGTACCGAGCAGTGGTAGAATCGCTGCAATATCTTGTATTCCTCCTGTGATAGTTGAACCGATTCCTCCACCACTGGATGACATGGCCTCGCGATGAAAGATTTATACGAACCACATGCGTTAAGCTTACGGTTGGTCCTACGTTGAGGCCTATTCCTGCTCACACATTTTCAATACGTCTTGTAACGCCTATTAACGTCGATGCATACATAGAAAGAACTGCAATTGGACTATCCTCCTCATGACTGAGAAGCGTTATGGAAAAACAATCCCACCTGTACCCTTCAAACTAAGTGCACCTCGGTAACATATGGAGGAGCTATTAAGCTTGTGCTTGTTCCCCCACACGTGCCTAAAGTGGTTCGGATGATGTAACATTAAAACTATATGGGAGCAGCAAAACTTTATTTTAGACTCCTGAAAACACCTATGGAGCTCACGAAGACCATTGATTACATATAGCCCTATTATCGCAAGTTCAACGGCCACCTTATAAATATCTTTCAAAGCCAGTTTTCCTGGCTATTGAGTGCACTCACTTCAAACTTCAAGTTCATGTTGTGGCGGTCGAGTCCTTGTTGTCCTAAGGTGACTTTATCTCCTTGTCTGAGGGGAAGATGTGCTCTGTTAAGATGGAATGGTGGAAGGGGGAGGGGGAGGGGGAGGAGGTTAGGAGGGGGTAGTTGGGGACCGGGTTACTGGTTCGTGACGGCCTTTAAGATGGGAGTCCAAGACCGAGAAGGATAACGGGCAGCAGGGGAGAAAGGTCCAAATATGTTTCGGTATCAGCAGGCTTTAAGTTGTCAACATCGTCGGTATGCTATTCCTTTACTGCTTTGCACCAGTTAGGACCGCGGAAGGATACTTTTGTGCTTTTGTGCCTATTGTTGCAGTAGCGTCTGTAGTTGAGACAGGTGCTTCAACCTGATGTTGGGTGAGGATAAGGTAAGGGCCTGGACAGAGCGAATGATACCTTGCAGGTTTGAAGTCCCAAGCCTTAGTAGACCAAGTGAGAAAGCGGTCCGTGGTTGTTGGAGAAGCCTCGAGGTGGGAAAGCTAGCTGTTCTCATCCGTCGAGTTCCCGGTTGGACTGCTTAGGTCCTTTACCTTTCATACTTGTATTTTTACCCCACCTTTGGCTTGACGCTAGGTGGGCCAGACTGAATCCCCGATCGGCTACCGTAACGGCAGCAGACCCACCGAACCCCAATCGCAGGCCGGGAAGCGGGATCTCGAACCACCCCAAAAACCAAGTGGGTATATGGAGAAGTGGTCGTGGGGTTCGGTGATGATCGGTCCATATATAAACAATAAAAGCAAAAAATAAATAAATAACAGGAGCAGCGCGCACGAGCCACGTTCTCTTGCGGGCGAAGGTTATGTTTTTGATTTGAGAGAAATTTTAAGTGAAAAAAACAAGTTCAAACACTTAAGAAAGCAAGACTGCAAGAGTCAGGGTCGGTACACACAATTGTTTAACTCGTTTAATTTGACATAAAAGTTAAGTAGTTAGACTGAACGCGTGTCAGTAATAATAATATTAAGTGAAACCATACAGTTAGCACTGTTTTTATTGTAACTAATGTTATTATCTAACTGTAGTACTTACCATATGAGATCCATATAAGCCATATTACAAACTGCACGGAGCTCCGCCGACAAGAGCGTTAGGTAAGACGGTAAAAAGTAGTTTTTGAGGGATGTTGT
>MU130681.1:43237-67732 GCA_015039465.1 Phlegmacium glaucopus
ATACCGTAGTGTTTTCCAGCTTCATCAAGCAAGTCTACGTCATGTAAAATATGGCCGTGTCTCCTGACTGTTTGTCTAAACTGGATAACAATGTCATTCCGGATCCCTGGCTCAAACGAAAGGTGATCAGATTCAGAAGGACCAGGAATTGGATGGAGGGTAATATCATCAATCGTGAGTGACGACTCGGATGAGGGGTTAAGTTGAATTCTGGTTGATCCTAGAGTGACTTCGAGAGGCCCATCTTCTTTGCCGGAATGTTTGAGTCTCAGTATAAGAATTTGGCCAGATGTTGGGGCGACGAATAAGATTAAAACTTTTGCATTCCCTCCAAGCCTACATGTGTTAGAACGCACTTCATAGCCGCCACCGTCCGTGAAAATATGTGTTGAAAAAGAGTCCAACTTGAGTCGAATTTCTTTCGCGAATGTGATTAAATCATTATTGGGAGATTTGATAAATAGGGGATTACGGTGGATGGCAGGTAGATGTCCATACCAAGGCCAAGATATCGAAGTCACCCATGGTAAATCACAAATTGTAGCCTGAATCCAGTTGACATGGGAATCAGAAATATCAAAATCATGTAAAGCGATGTGGATAATGTTTGTGTTTCTTTTCAGAGCATGCGAGTAGATTTCACGTGGTGTCCTACGATATATGCCGAGATAGAGCCACTTTGACCGAGAGTACCTGCATTGGAAAAGAATATCGTCATCCCAAAATTGATCGAACCGTCCCATTTCAGATCCACGTTTCAAACGGAATTCGACATCCTCGATCTCGTTTTCCATTCGTAGACGGATCTCAACCCTGTATTTGGCATCGCTGATCAGATAAGGATCTTCAATCTCTCCCCTCAAATCGGATAGCGCTTCTGAATTTGGTGTTTCAACCTCTTCAAAAAATTGGCGGATATATGAGGCCCACTGTCTCTGACGATGTTTTCTGTAATCATCCCAACGATTGCCTTTGTCGAGGTCGGCCAACCTTTTCTCAGCTGCACGCATCTGGGGATTGAGTCTCTTCCAGCAATTGGCCCTCCACCCCCTCGTCAATCTCTCTTTCTCCTCCACTCGATCATTGCCAATCTGGTCCAGAACATCTTTCAATTTGTTCCAGAAACGCTGCTCCCATTCATTCACCTCGTATAACAGCAACAGCTCCATCAAGTACTGTTCAAAAAACAGCCGCCGCTCCATCTCTCCCTCTGGTAATTCTGCTGCAGGCTTCTTTTCAACTGCTTGCTTGTCAACTCGATATTCCACTCCAATTTCACCTTCTAACCTCTCCTTCGCCTCGTTGGTTATCATTTCCATTCTCCGTGCAATCCACTTGGCACGTTTCTCATCCAGCAACCGTCGCCCTCTTTCAATTGACGACTGCATGAAATAATCGCATATAAGCAAAGATTCTTCGTTTCTCTCCTTCTCTTTCCCCTTCTCAACAGCCGTCTTCCAATCGTCTCCATTTTCTTCCTCCTTTAACCTCTGGAGCGCACTCATGGTATCCTCCACTTTCATTGTCCAGCTGTTCTCTATAGTATATGCTTTGCTTACGTTGGCAGCTCCTAGTCGATAATGGATGTGCTCCAAGATTGACTGATGATGTTTGCGAAGTGAATCCACGTTGTTACTATTGCTGCATACGGGGTCGGCATTGGGATCAATTTTGGCCTGGATTTCGACTTCAAGTAGAAGGTGTCCGACATCAACGAGGGGCGCATCTGAATTTGTTGAGTAGAAAGTGTCTCTTTTGTTGTCTCGGGTGTAAACTCGTGTCGTACGCTCCTTGTGATCGAAAACCGTGATATATAGAATCCGTTGTCCGAGTTTGTGCTTCTCCGCATTCTCAGGCTCATTGTGCCCATTCTCGCGCTCGTTGTCCTCATTCTCAGGCCCATCATCCTCATCCTCACTCTCACTCTCCCCATCCATAGGTACACTCCTTGTGGACGGGCGTTTCCGAGTCAAAGTATAATAAAGTGAAAGGTCAGGGCTGCTGAATGGCTCAATGAGCCCAGCGAATGACGTGATAATCTTCAGGAATTCTCGCGCTCGGGTGAGAGGCAGCACTTTGTATGTCAAGATTTCTTTGTTGTCTTTGTTGCAAGTGGGAAGGGGTTCATGTTCGTCCAGTTCAAGAATAATCTCCAATGGAGGTGCGTCGTCCCTCGTCGGATTCCAAGCCCAAATACACAATCGCATCACAGAAAGCCCAGCTTCCAAGCAGAGCCAACTCACAGGACCGAGTTTCGATGCCGAATCCTGAACGACACTAAAACATCCAACGTACCCCACAACAGATGCTAGGAGACCGAGAGGAGGAGGAATAGCAACAGCCATGTTGTGTGTGCATCCGTTGGATGTTTCTTCGTGTCGCGAGGCTCAACGGCAGCCTCGATATCTGTATCAGGCGTCTGGTCTCGTTTGACAAGGTATTGGTCGGAAAGAGTCGTTATTCGTCGTTGTATGAGCAGCTGAATGAGCGTGGCCGTGATGAACCCTCCAGCAGCACGCAGAACGGGGAACGCCCATCGTGTACTTTTATGCAGGTGGTTGGTGGCACCCAGATTTATATAGATATATGGAGTAATACTGAAAGCACACAGAAGCGCAGTCGTGGCCATCATCTTGACGTTCCAAGCAGCGGACTTGTGGGATACCCCAGTTATCTGGTTTTTGTCAATGTTGAGTTTCTCGATCAATTCGTCCATTCGAGTCTCGATGATGTAGCGCCCTTGGTTCCCCCCTTTACTAGTGTCAACCATAATTAACGAAAGGTTCTCTCCCTGCGGCTCGAATCCCATATTCCCAAGTATCTTTGCTCCTTCAATATCCCCGAACGAGAAACAAGCCACCAATGTCTTGAATCCCGCTCTGACCATCCCCAGACTCCCGAATATGGACATAGGTGTCGCGGCAGCGTAAAGATATCCTCGTGTGAGTGCTGAGCTGACGTGGATTTCGCATTGCTCTGTACCAAGCAGTGGTAGAAGCGCTGCAATATCTTGTATTCCGCCTGTGAGAGTCGAACCAATTCCACCACTGGATGACATGGCCTCGCGATGAAAGATTTATTGTCGTAGGGAGTTCTTGATGAAGAATGGCAGAATCGATTGCGAGAATAGCCGCCTCGAGGCACGTCAAACATTGTACCAAATATACCTAGAGTACCATTCAAGATGTCAATCTATTATTGTAATCAATGTTATTTTTGTCACGATTGACATACCAAAGTGAATTATTACAATAACGACTGTGCGCGAGTCAGATTGATGGATTGAAGATACACGTTTAATTTGCTCAATTTGTTATCAACACATGGCTGGACTGAGAACGTCCGAGTCAGCACGAAAGAATTCACAAACTTGAATGAAAAAGTGAATTTAAAGGAGAGTTTAGTTTTCGTATTGGAGGTGGGCGTTCTCGTGTATTAAGCGCGCGCGACGAGGACAATCAAGAAATAAAGAACGAAAATAATAAATACATACCTGCTAATAGCGACATGGGCTGCTGAAGAGGCATATGGATGAACGAAAAACCCCACGACGCTCCAGGGCGAACGGCCGATGTGGCGCCGGAGGCTAACCCCCAAGCCACCCAGACAACGGACAACGCCATCGGCGAACCCCCAAAGTCAGACCGAGTGGCCTTAGATACATCGTTTGTATTTACATGAGGTGGCTGGTAAGTTGCGAACGTGGGTGGGGGCAATTTTGTCAAGCGAACGCTTTGACGACGTCCAGGAATTCCGTGGTGTCACCAACAGGGAAATAGACCAGATGTGGCATCGTTTTAAAACAGTGTATAGACGAAAAATTTGAAGGTGAAGGAATCGGCGTGCCTGCTGATGAGGTGTGGTTAATGAACGCATAGTATTATGTGGTCGTGGTAGTGTGTTAAGGATAGATGGATTGTGTGACAAGTTAGGGACAGGTAGACCACTGTCTGCTAAATTATCAGCTGACGGTATGTATATTGAAGAAATTAAAATGTTATGAATGCTTAAAAGTAAAGTAATAATCCGTTGTAAAACGGTGTTTTGCTCTGGGCTACGAGATTTGCCCTCTTCGATGGCGTGAATGAGACATTGATTGACTGACTTTATGTCGAAGTGAATGTTAGAATATCCTCGCGAGATGGCAAATAATAAATCGATTCCGATGGCTACGAATTCGCGTGCCACCGTTTTTCATCTCATCCTTTCTTGAAACGCCATGAATCCCGATCGCTGCCCCACAAGCATCATGTACTCAGGCGTCATCCTTGGCGGTCTCACTTGTTCCCCGGGCATAGTACCCATCAGTAAACCTGGCAGTCGACCAGTAACACCACTCCTTGATATACCCCCAGAACTTGCAGCGTATCTTTTCCCGCTCCCTCCTTCTCCAAGATCAAGTGTCGTCAAATATGATACCAATCTCCCATGAGGACGATGCGTCGACCCAGAATTGTATTGATGATTTTGTGGGGTGGTGCAGCTAGGGAAGTCCGCAGAAAGGGGTAGACAAGTGTTCATGCCACCAACTTAAATTGTTGATAACGCCTGGGTTTGGGGTCTTGCGAATGAATGGGGAGGTGTGGTGAAAAGATGATGTGAATCGTGATAGGGCAGGTAGGCGAGAACGACCGTCAGGAAGAGCGAGAGAGCAGTGAACAAGCGTTCCCAACATGGATTCTGTGTCTTTTCGCGAGAATTCCGTTCAAGTTTAGTAAGGTAGCGAAATTTTTTTGTTCTGAGGAATCTCGACGGTTTTGTTTGATAAATAAATGAAACCGAGATATGAATGTGTTGACCAGTGTCGTTCAAGTTTGGCGGGTGTCTAAAAAAACACGAAGTCGTCGACCCAATTCATGGACGGTCCGATTCTTTTTGATGCGTATAGGGCTGATATGGTGTCAGCTAGTTTACCGAAAATCCCCCAGAGCTCGTGGAACCGAAAGGAGCGTTATGGTCGATATAAAAAAGATTAACCCAGTAAACAATAAAGGAGTGGACAGCATTGGCAGGCTGCGTCGAAGTCTAGCGTGGCTGCCTCAGTCTCAGGTAGAGGTTCGGTGACTATTTACGTGTTCTGAAAGGATTATTGAAAGGACTGGATTATATGCATAGTCACTAGCGATGAGAGAAACCTTAGAAACAGCCCCAGACCGAGGACAGAATGATACGTACTCAAAGTCTGGTTGGGGAGCTGAAAAAACTATACGAGCGCCACCAGGCGGTCGAACAAAGGGAGGATTGGTTTTTCGAGATCAGACGAGAGCTATCTTTTGAAAGTCTCTTGGCCAGCGTCTTGAGGAGAGTCCTTCCAGGGTTTGTGGACTACGACGACGATGAGATTCAGCCAAAGGATAATGGAAAAAAAAATAACCAAGAACTAAAGCTAAACGACAATTTCAAGTCGGAACTGAGAAAATCTATGTGCAAAAGTTTGTTTATTCCATGTTTGTAGGCATGTGCCGTTTGTGCCGAGCGTCTGATTCGAGTCCAGTCAATTCAAACTCCGATGTCATACACCGCTTCTCCTCGAGCTGGCTTTGCAACGCTAGATAATGGCCGCCTGGTTTTCGATTGCTGCCATGCTTAATTCGCAATTGAGTCTTTCGATGTGTTTGTTATATTATAGGATTGGAGCTTGGAGTGGGAAGGGAGAAGCGGTTATGCAGAGATGCATTAACAGTGTTGAGCGTTGAAAGTTCGATGGAAAGTGTAAGTTATCGGCCTTGTATGGATAATTTTTGATATTCTGGTTAGCATCTGGATATCGTTCAAAATTTCTTTACGTGCATTTATTTTCTTTTTCTCCTCAGATTCTACTGCTTAAACGTTTCTTTTTGTTTTAGGTGACTCATGAATTTACCAACCCCTTCATGTTGCAGCCAGGGATGTTCGAAGCTCTCATGAATGTACGTAAAGCTTAGCGAGGACACAGGCGTCGATAGGATTAGAGGTGCATGCAACGAGAGCATGCTCCACTTGAAGGGGGGGGACAATTAGATAGGATCAGAGAACATGGCCCCTCTCGCCAGTCGAACCTCCCTCGCTACTCGAAAGCGTACTTTAGCTCTTGCAAATAGAGGTGTGTACCTATTTAATGTCCATGTAACGTTATTGATGACATTGACGCGTTCTAGACGAGCTCGACTTGTCATCTCTTCCTGTCACTCTAGAGGTGACCCTTCTCACGACCGTGTCTACTCCTATGTCAAAAACCCCTAATCCTTGTTTTCTCAGATCTTGGAAGCTATGCGGACGCGTATCATTGAGCTCGAGGATGAACTAGCCCCAACACCCCCCAACGAAACATGCTCGAACGAGCATCGCGCCAAGCGCGCCTGATGCGTCAACGCCAGCTACTGCCATATCTTCCCCTGCATCGATTAAAAGACGGGCAGAAAAGAAAGATGCAGGTCAAGAAGGTATTTGATAGGTGCGATCTTTTCTCTCTTGAGGAATGTTCGTTCACACAACCCTTTTAAGCTGAAGAAGGAATGCAAATCCGAAGCCGTGAAGTTCCGGGGCTCTCCCCAAATATAGTAAAATCGATGAGGTGTTATTCTAAGGCCGAGTTTAACCTGTGTTTCAGCGGGAAAGGACTTTTGATCCATACAATTATTCATTTCGCAAGTCCACAATCATCCACCATTATGTTGAGTTAGGAGCACATTGTTGATCACTTCTGTAGAATTCCCAAGCCCATATTGAGTCCTTCGGGGACGAACTCAAACTATTGAAAGGCAATTCGTGGAGCAGGCGTGGTGCGTGTCGATTCCTTCTATGTTGATGATCCAGGCCATGGACTCATGGTATCAAAATGCCTATGGAGCGAGGAAACGACAAGACTCGATCCGCCTGGCTTTGATGAGTGCAAGCAGAGGCCAATTGCCAATGTCGTCTGAGTCGTCGATCATCTGGACGCTACTTGTCGCAGGTGTGTTGCAACCAATCCTTCAAATTGTCAACTTACTCTACTGTCCCTCGCATCTTTAAGTTGAAATTCAACCAAATTGAATTTCTCTTCCGAGTCACCCTCTAACTCCCTCCTCTCTCTATGCTATTCATTTATGTGTTAACTTTTTACAATACGTCGGCACGCTCGACGATTACTTCCATCTGCTTTTGGCTACACGAGACTATCGGAAGCTCCTTGGAAGACCAAGGGATAATTCAGAAATTTCAAGTGTTTGTACACTGATTCCTGTAACTTTATTCTAATAGCCTAAGTATTATGATTCGTACTTTAGAGGTGTCATCAAAACAAGTAAAACATGAAATTCATTTGCTTTGGATCCAGTGTCGCTAGAAAGCTCGAACAAGTGGAAGAATGTAGGGATAAAGAAGCCGAATGTGGACTAGTATTCCTCGGATGAGTCGGATCCTCCAGACTCTGGATCCATTTCAAGTTCAGAATTAAATGGCATACCATAGTGTTTCCCAGCTTCATCAAGCAATTCTATGTCATGTAAAAAATGACCGTGCCAGTGGCTCTTGACTGTTTCTCTAAACTGGATAACAATGTCGTTCCGGATCCCTGGCTCAAACGAAAGGTGATCAGATTCAGAAGGACCGGGAATTGGATGGAGGGTAATATCATCAATCGTGAGTGACGACTGGGATGAGGGGTTAAGTTGAATTGTAGTTGATCCTAGCGTAACTTCGAGAGGCACATCTTCTTTGCCGGAATATTTGAGTCTCAGTAGAAAACTTTGGCCAGATGTTGGGGCGACGAATGAGATTAAAACTTTTGCATTACGCCCAAGTCTAACTGGACCAGCATACATGTCAAACACGAAGTCAACGAAGTCAAGGGTGTCAGCGTCCGTGAAAATATATGTGAAAGAGTCCAACTTGAGGCGAATTTCGTTCGCGAATGTGGTTAAATCATTATTGGGAGATTTGATAAATAGGGGATGACGGCGGATGGGAGGTAAACGTCCAGACCAATGATTGTGAGATATCGAAGTCACCCAAGGTAAATCACTAATTGTAGCCTGAATCCAGTTGAGATCGGAATCAGAATCACAATGATTGAAACTGATGTGGATGATGTTTTTGTTTCCTTTCAGAACATGCGTGTAGATTTCAGGTGGTGTCCTATGATCGACGTAGAGATAGAGCCACTTTGACCGAGAGTACCTGCATTCGAAAAGGAATTTGTCGTCCCAAAATTGATCGAACCGTCCCAATTCAGATCCACGTTTCAAACGGAATTCGACATCCTCGAGCTCGTTTTCCATTCGTCGACGGATCTCACCCCTAGATTTGGTATCGCTGATCCAAGAAGATTTGATCTCTCTCCTCAATACGGATAGCGCTAGATCTGAATTTGGTGTTTCAACCCCTTCAAAAAATTGGCGGATATATGATGCCCACATTCTCTGAACGCTTTCTCTGATATGATCCCAACCTTTGTCCCTGTCGAGGTCGGCCAACCTTTTCTCAGCTGTGCGCATCTGGGGATTGAGTCTCTTCCAGCAATCGGCCCTCCACTCCCTCGTCAATCTTTCTTTCTCTTCCACTCGATCGTTGCCAATCTGGTCCAGAACATCTTTCAATTTGTTCCAGAAACGTTGCTCCCATTCCTTCACCTCGTATAACAGCAACAGCTCCATCAAATAATGTTCCCAAAACAGCCGCCATGCCATCTCCCACTCTGATAATTCTGTTGCAGGCATCTCTTCAACTGCTTGCTTGTCAACTCGATATTCGCCTTGAAACCTCTCCTTTGCCTCTTTGGTTATCACTTCCATTCTCCGTCCAATCCACTTGATACGTTTCTCATCCAGCAGCCGTCGCTCTCTTTCAATTGACGACTGCATGAAATAATCATATATAAGCAAAGATTCTTCGTTGCGTTCCTTCTCTTTCCCCTTCTCAACAGCCATCTTCCAATCGTCTCCATTTTCTTCCTCCCTTAACCTCTGGAGCGCACTCATGGTATCCTCCACTTTCATTGTCCAGCTGTTCTCTATAGTATATGCTTTGCTTACATCGGCAGCTCCCAGTCGATACTGGATGTGCTCTAAGATCGACCGATGATGTTTGCGAAGTGAATCCACATTATTGCCGTCGCTGCATACGGGGTCGGCTTTGGGATCAATTTTGGCATCAATCTCCACTTCAAGTAGAAAGTGTCCGACATCAACGAGGGGCGCATCCGAATTTGTTGAGTACAAAGTGTCTCTTTCATTGTCTCGGGTGTAAACTCGTGTCGTACGCTCCTTGTGATCGAAAACTGTGATATATAGAAGCCGTTCTCCGAGTTTGTGCTTCTCCGCATTCTCAGGCTCATTGTCCCCATTCTCGCGCTCATTGTCCTCATCCGCAGGTACACTCTGTTTGGATGGGCGTTTCCGAGTCAAAGTATAATAAAGTGAAAGGTCAGGGCTGCTGAATGGCTCAATGAGCCCAGCGAACGACGTGATAATCTTCAGGAAGTCTCGTGCTCGGGTGAGAGGCAACATCTTGTATGTTAAGATTTCGTGGTCGTCTTTGTTGCAAGTAGGAAGGGGTTCATGTTCGTCCAGTTCCAGAATAATCTCCAATGGAGGCGCGTCGTCCCTCGTCGGATTCCAAGCCCAAATACCCAATCGCATCACAGAAAGCCCAGCTTCGAAGCAGAGCCAACTAACAGGACCGAGTTTCGATCTCGAATTCTGAACAACACTAAAACATCCAACATATCCCACAACAGATGCTAGGAGACCGATAAGGAGGAGAAATAGCAGCAGCCATGTGCGTGCATCTACTTGATGTTTCTTCGTGTCGTGAGGCTCAACGGCCGCCTCGATATCTGTATTAGGAGGCTGGCCTCGTTGGACAAGGTATTGATCGGAAAGAGTCGTTATTCGTCGTTGTATGAGCAGCTGAATCAGCGTAGCCGTGATGAAGCCTCCAGTAGCACGCAGAACTGGGAATGCCCATCGTGTGCTTCTATGCAGGTTGTTGTTGGTGGCAGCCAGATTTATATAGATATATGGAGTGATACTGAGAGCACATAGGAGTGCGGTCGTGGCTACCATTTTGACGTTCCAAGCAGCGGACTTGTGGGATACCCCAATTATCCGGTTTTTGTCAATGTTGAGTTCCTCGATCAATTCATCCATTCGAGTCTCGATGATGTAGCGCCCTTTGTTCCCCCCTTTACCAGTGTCAACCATTATCAAAGAAAGGTTCTCTCCCTGTGGCTCGAATCCCATATTCCCAAGGATCTTTGCTCCTTCAATATCCCCAAATGAGAAACAAGCGACCAATGTCTTGAATCCCGCTCTGACCATCCCCAGACTCCCGAATATCGACATAGGTGTCGCTGCTGCGTAAAGATATCCTCGTGTGAGCGCCGAGCTGACTTGGATCTCACATTGCTCTGTCCCGAGAAGTGGTAGAATCGCTGCAATATCTTGTATTCCGCCTGTGAGAGTCGAACTGATTCCTCCACCACTGGATGACATTGCAGAGATTTATTGTGTCGTAGGGAGTTCTTGATGGAGGGCGGCCTAATAGATCGTGAGAGAGGTATCCTCCAGGCACGTCAAATATTGTACCGCATAGACCTAAGGTACGATTCACGATGTCAATCTATTATTGTAATCAATGTTATTTTTGTCACGATTGACATACCAAAAGTGAATTATACAAACAGAAGACAAGTTTCATCGCAATCGAAAAGCACACAAATAGGCAACGCTATCGTACCTCCAACCAAAATAAGAAGGCGGCATGAGAAGAGAGGACGAGGTTTAGTATGTGACCTGCCTTGGCTCGATGTCTATCCCTGCTGGCCGTTATCGTTATTGTTCCAATTCGCAATTTCGTTCTAGCTGTTGGTACTGTTGATACCCGCTGATATTCCATTCACCGATGCTGTAAAAGAAGATATTGAGCAGCGAATTAAGGGGCGGTGGGTGATGAAGAGATTGTAGCTGAAAGTCGCCACATACACTCCATAGCTGCTGCTGAACCTGGGATCGCAGTTTGGTTTCCACCCTATTTTTGTGTTCATACTTTCCATTTCCTGGAGTCGTCAGGTGTTGACCCTTGAGCAGACTACTCTTGCCGATCAAAAAGGTGGAGGTTGTTGGTGTGTGGCGAAAGATGGTTCTGAAGCCTGGACATTCCATAGTAAGCGAGACAAGGAATAGGAATGGGTCGTAGTCCGTTACGATGGTGCTTTGTGAGGCGTTCACAGACCGACCCTCAACGATAGTCACAGGCATGAGTTGAGAGATCGTGACGCAGTTTGAGGTGAAGTGTGAGTGAGCTGAGGAATTTAGGCTGAAGCCAGCCTGAATATGAGAATCAATATTCACATATTCATCTTCGACACATTCATATACAGACGGTCACCGGTCTATGAGGAATTACAGCAATTCAATGAGTTCAAATACATAGAGACGCACGAGTACCTGCAACCTTTGGATGGATGAACAGATGATAACCATCCTCGGCGTTGATGCTCAAAATATCAACCCACGTTCAGCTTGTGCGTATTGATTTATTTTCCATTACTGCTTACCCAAGTTTCTTCTCTTTCTCTTCCTCAGTGATCAAGCGACGCTTTCTTCGATGCTTCAAGTAACATTTGGCAGCATTCACAAAGTAAAAAGGAGTCCAAAAAGGGAAAGGCGCAATATTGAAGAAACAAGAACGGTATGGCATGTAACGATGGAGCCCTGTTTGACTCCACAAATTAAGGTGGTACATGCCGTCAGTATGAACGAAACTTGATTCTGCAGATATACAGTGTACTCTGTCAAGACAGTCTTGTAGCGGATGTGTATAATTTCATTATATAATATTGTGTGTCGGTACAATGTACCCATCTACCAGCGACTTTTGCCTATTCATCTTTTGGGGAAAAAATAGACAGACGCATGACCCTACATGCCCAGAGTCTTGTTCGGCTATGGGGGACTGGCATAGGCTTGGCTTTCAACCGAAGCATCCAACCTCGCACATCTCCATCTTTATTCGCACCATAAAACTCGAAAGATTGTAGCGCATCGTCTGCCACAAATCATTGACTTCCATCTTCAAGTTCGGCTCCCTGATATATGACATGACAAACACTCCATGACCATCCGTCCACTGAACGGGGTCAGATGACTGGTAATCCAGCTTCTTTCAAGATGAAGTCGAGCGGGACCGGTTGCTTGAAGAGACCCATAGCATCGCAGAGGGTTATCATCTCGTCGAGTGAGGAATCTGCATATGGTGTGATTTACTGGGAAGGGTGATGGGTGACCAATCTAGAGTTTGATTGGTTCTGGAGTATTGTCTTTGAACTGGTAAATCTTGTGAGCCTTGCGAGAAGTTCGGCGATGTAATCTTACATCGGACTGCCTGTACCGAGAGCTTGTCCGTATCTGTATGCAGACCAAAAAAATAAACATATATGCGTCTGGATAAATCTCAATAGGACGGTGGTGACACGGAAAACGTTACCCGATTCCATAACATTTATCTAGATCGGCCCAATATTTGAATTGAGCGGATTCCACTTGTGAGCGCAGAAAGAGCCCAAAGAGCGTGTTGTAGAGGTTGGCACCGGGTCAAAGGATCGGCAATGGGAGCACTGTATATTACAGTGTATATTGAGCGTCAAAGATCGGTCTGGGCATTGGATGAACGAGCGTTTGGGTACATTTTGTCGTCGAGGGTATCACATTCAGCTGTCGAAAACGAAGGTCATGATTTGTTTCAAAGTGGTTCTAGAAGAATAATTTACGTGTTCTGGAAGGACTATGAAATGAGTGGATTATATGCATAACAATTAGCGATGCGAGAAACCTTAGAAACGGTTCCAGGCCGAGGACAGAAAGATACGCACCCAAAGTCTAATTGAGGAGTTGAATCAACTGCACGAGTGGCATCAGGCGATCGAACGAAGGGAGGATTGGTTTTTCAAGATCAGACAACGAGTTATCTTTTGAAATTCACTTGGCCAGCTTCTTGAAATCTGTTCCAAATCACTACCTGAAAAGGATAGGAAGGTATCCAAGTACGGACTGGGAAGCGGAACCCAAGTTAATTGCTCCAAGGGCATACGTATCGTTGGTAAGAAATGCTAACCGAGGTAGCAAACGGTTGGCACAGTACTGGCACTTGATGAAGTCTTGAGAGAGTCCCTCCAGAGTTCGTGGATGACGATGATGGGATTCAGACGGAGGATAGTGAAGAGATTGCCAAGAATTGAAGCTAAATGACAAGTCGGAACTGAGCTAGTTGTGTGAGCATAATGTGCTGCGTCATAGGTTGGGAGATATTTGATTACTGGAGAAAAGACAGACAAGTCAAGATAGCGACTTGAACGTTCTGAACGTTGAACGAGCTTGAACGGGGAAGGTTTGTTTGTTGCATGTTTGTAGGCGGGTGCCGAGCGTCCGACGGACATAGTCCATTCAAACTCCGATGCGATACGCCCTCAAGCTTGCATCTCTGGCCCGGGCTTTGCAATACTAGATGATGGCCGCTTGGCTTTCAATTGCTGCCATCCTCTATTCGCAATTAAATTCTTGCGACGTGCTCGTTGAATTATAGGATTGGAGCTTGGAGTGGAAGAGAGAAGCGGTTGTGCAGAGGTGCATTAACAGTGTTGAGCGTTGAAAGTTCGACGGAGAGTAGTAAGTTACCGGCCTTCCTTGGACGAATAAATTTTGATATTATGCTGAGCATCTGGATATCATTCAAGAATTCTGTACGTGCATGTATAGCGTACGCGCCTTTTCTTTTTCTCCCCAGATTCTACTGCTCAATTTTTTCTGTTTGTTTTAGGTGGCTCACGAACTTACCACCCCCTTCATGTCGCCGCCAGGGATGTTTGAAGTTCATAAAATGTACGATATAAAGTTACTCTCTCTGCCAGAAAGATACTCGTTAGATTTTGCCTGCAGCTTCATTGTTCCTATTTTGGATTATTTAGGATGTTGGATTCTAATTTGCGTAGAAATTTTAGGTGTCTTGTCTGCCTCTCTGAGGCCCATATGTGTTTTCGTTCTCTCTTTTGAACTTTAGTTTACAATTTTTATTTTAGATCCTTGATTCAAATCTGCAATGTTTACCTCACTCTCGATACCCTCAACTTCAAGCGCTCACTCCACCTTGCATGTAGATGACTAAGATCCACAATTCCAGACTTGCCCTTATATTTCGTCTAGCATACGTATGCAACGAATGAAAGAGCCTAGCGAGGATACAGGCGTCGATAGGACAGTCAGAGCTGCACGCAACGAAGACATGCTCCACTTGAAGGGGGCACAATTACAAAACACGGCCCCGCTTCGCCAGTCGACCCTTGCCACTCTCTACAAAGGAAAGAGCGTACTTTAGCTCTTGCAAATGGAGGTGTGTACCTATTTAATGTCTATGTCACATTATTCATGATATCGACGCGTTCTAGATGAGCTCGACTTATTGTCATCTCTTTTCGTCACTCAAGAGGCAACCCTTCTCACGACCCGATGCCAAAACCCTAAGCCTTGTTTTCTCAGATCTCGGAAGCTATGCGGACGTGTAACATTGAGCTCGAGGATGAGCTGGTCCAATAGCCCCCAACGAAACGCGCTCGAACGAGCGTCGCACCAAGCGCGCCTGCCGCGTCAATGCCAGCTACTGATAGACCCTCTGCTGCATCGGATTGGGATGAACGAAAAGAAGAGAAAGATGCAGGTCAAGAAGGTATTTGATAGGTGCGATTATTTTTCTCTCTTGAGATTTCCTGCTCAGAGGACTGTTCATTGGCTTTCGCTCAACCCTTTTAAGCTGAAGAAGGAATGTAAATCCGACGCCATCAAGTTCCAAGGCTCTCCCAAAGTCCATCAAAATTGATAAGGTGTATTCTGAGGCCGAGTTTGACCTGCTGTTCAGCGAGAAAGGACTTTTGATCCATACAAATATTCATTTCCCAAGTCCCCGATCATCCACCATTATGTTGATTTAGGAGCACATTGTTGATCACTCTGGTAGAATTCCCAAGCCGGTATTGAGTCATTCTTCAGGGACGAATTCAAACCATTGAAAGACAACTGGTGGAGCAGGATGGTGCATTTTTATCCCTTCCATGTTAACGGTCCAGGCCATAGACTCATGGTATCAGAATGCCTATCGAGCGAGGAAACGACAAGACTCGATCCACCTGGCTTTGATGAGTGCAAGAAGAGGCCGATTGCCAATGTCGTCCGAGTTGTCGATTATCTCTGCCGTTTCATCGACCCCGATCGATGCTACTTATCGCAGGCATGTTGCGACCAAATCGTCAACTCATCCTACTGTCCCTGGCGACTTTAAGTTGAAATTCAGCCAAATTGAATTTCTCTTCCAAGTCATCTAGTATCCCTCCCTCATTTCTCCATGCCATCCATCTGTGTGCTACGCAAGAACTTTTTACAATATGTCGCCATGCTCAACGATTACTTTCATCTAGACAAGACTATCTGAAACTCTTGCATCTCGTCCTTGGAAGACCAAGGGATAATTCAAAAGTTTCAAGTGTTTGTACACCGGTTCCTGTAAATTATTCGTACTTGGAGATATGTCATCGAAACAAGTAAAACATGAAATTCATGTTAATAAATATACATTCGATCCAGTTTTGCTAGAAAACTCGAAGTGGGAAAATGTATGGATAAAGAAGCCGAATGTGGACTAGTATTCCTCGGATGAGTCGGATCCTCCAGACTCTGAATCCGTTTCGGAATTTAATGGCATACTGTAGTGTTTTCCAGCTTCATCAAACAATTCTATGTCATGTAAATAATGACCGTGCCAGGGCTTCCCAACTGTTGTTCTAAACTGGATAACAATGTCATTCCGGATCCCTGGCTCAAACGAAAGGTGATCAGATTCAGAAGGACTGGGAGTTGGATGGAGGGTAATATCATCAATTGCGAGTGATGACTCGGATGAGGGGTTAAGTTGAATTATAGTTGATCCTAGAGTGACTTCGAGAGGCGCATCTTGTTTGCCGGAATGTTTGAGTCTCAGTACAAGACTTTGGCCAGATGTTGGGGCGACGAATGAGATTAAAACTTTTGCATTACCCCCAAGTCTAACTGGACCAAAATACACGTCAGAGTAATCAACATCCGTGAAAATATATGTTGAAAAAGAGTCCAACTTGAGTCGAATATCTTTCGCGAATGTGATTAAATCATTATTGGGAGATTGGATAAATAGGGGATCACGGTGGATGGCAGGTAGACGTGCATACCGACTGCGAGATATCGAAGTCACCCATGGTAAATCACGAATTGTAGCCTGAATCCAGTTGACATCGGAATCAGAATAAAAATGATCGAAACTGATGTAGATGATGTTTTTGTTTCCTTTCAGAGCATGCGAGTAGATTTCAAGTGGTGTGCTAGTTTCGTACATGTCGAGATAGAGCCACTTTGACCGAGAGTACCTGCATTCGAAAACGAATGTGTCATCCCAAAATTGATCGAACCATCCCAATTCAGATCCACGCTTCAAACGGAATTCGACATCCTCGAGCTCCTTTTCCATTCGTAGACGGACCTCACCCCTATATTTGGCATCGCTGATCCAAGAATTTTTGATCTCTCTCCTCAATACGGATAGCACTTCTGAATTTGGTTCTTCAACCCCTTCAAAAAATTGGCGGATATATGAGGCCCACTCTCTCTGAACATTTATTCTTCTATGATCCCAACGATTGCCTTTGTCGAGGTCGGCCAACCTTTTCTCAGCTGTGTGCATCTGGGGATTGAGTCTCTTCCAGCAATTGGCCCTCCACTCCCTCGTCAATCTTTCTTTCTCTTCCACTCGATCGTTGCTAATCTGATCCAGAACATTTTTCAACTTGTTCCAGAAGAGCTGCTCCCATTCCTTCACTTCGTATACCAGCAACAGCTCCATCAAATAATGTTCAAAAAACAGCCGCCACTCCATCTCTGTGTCTGATAATTCTGTTGCAGGCTTCTTTTCAACTGCTTGCTTGTCAACTCGATATTCCACTCCCTTTTCACCTTGGAACCTCTCCTTTGCCTCTGTGGTTATCACTTCCATTCTCCGTCCAACCCACTTGACACGTTTCTCATCCAGCAACCGTCGCTCTCTTTCAATTGACGACTGCATGAAGTAATCACATATAAGCACAGATTCTTCGTTTCGTTCCTTCTCTTTCCCCTTCTCAACAGCCGTCTTCCAATCCTCTCCATTTCCTTCCTCCTTTAACCTCTGGAGCACACTCATGGTATCCTCCGCTTTCATTGTCCAGCTATTCTCTATAGGACATACTTTGCTTAGGCCGGCAGCTCCTAGTCGATACTGGATGTGCTCTAAGATCGACCGATGATGTTTTCGAAGTGAATCCATGTTATTGCTATCGCTGCATACTGGGTCGGCTTTGGGATCAATCTTGGAGTCAATTTCGACTTCAAGTAGAAGGTGTCCGACGTCAACGAGGGGCGCGTCCGAATTTGTTGAGTAGAAAGTGTCTATTTCGTTGTCTCGGGTGTAAACTCGTGTCGTACGCTCCTTGTGATCGAAAACTGTGATATATAGAATCCTTTCTCCGACTTTGTGCTTCTCCGCATTCTCAGGTTCATTGTCCCCATTCTCGCGCTCATTTTCCTCATCCGCAGGTACACTCTGTTTGGATGGGCGTTTCCGAGTCAAAGTATAATAAAGAGAAAGGTCAGGGCTGCTGAATGGCTCAATGAGCCCAACGAACGACGTGATAATCTTCAGGAAGTCTCGTGCTCGGGTGAGAGGCAGCACCTTGCATTTTAATATTTCTTCATTGTCTTTGTTGCAAGTGGGAAGGAGTTCGTGTTCGTCCAGTTTTAGTGTAATCTCCAGTGGAGGCGCATCGTCCCTCGTCGGATTCCAACCCCAAATACCCAATCGCATTACAGAAAGCCCAGCTTCCAAGCAGAGCCAACTCACAGGACCGAGTTTCAATCTCGAATTCTGAACAACGCTAAAACATCCAACGTACCCCACAACAGATGCTAGGATGCCGAGAAGGAGGAGGCACAGCAACAACCATGTGCATGCATCCGTTGGATGTTTCTTCGTGTCGTGAGGCTCCACGGCCGCCTCGATATCTGTATTAGGCAGCTGGTCTCGTTGGACAAGGTAGTGGTCGGAAAGAGCGGTTATTCGTCGTTGTATCAGTAGCTGAATGAGCGTGGCCGTGATGAACCCTCCAGTAGCACGCAGAACTGGGAATGCCCATCGTGTACTTCTCGGCAGGTTGTTCAAGTTGGTGGCACCCAGATTTATATAGATATATGGAGTGATACTGAAAGCACATAGGAGCGCGGTCGTGGCTACCATTTTGAAGTTCCAAGCGGCGGACTTGTGGGATACCCCAGTTATCCGGTTTTTGTCAATATTGAGTTCCTCGATCAATTCGTCCATTCGAGTCTCGATGATGTAGCGCCCTTTGTTCCCCCCTTTACCAGTGTCAACCATTATCAAAGGAAAGGTTCTCTCCCTGCGGCTCGAATCCCATATTACCAAGTATCTTTGCTCCTTCAATATCTCCAAACGAGAAACAAGCGACCAATGTCTTGAATCCCGCCCTGACCATTCCCAGACTTCCGAATATCGACATGGGTGTTGCTGCTGCATAAAGATATCCTCGTGTGAGTGCTGAGCTGACTTGAATCTCGCATTGCTCTGTACCGAGCAGTGGTAGAATCGCTGCAATATCTTGTATTCCGCCTGTGAGAGTCGAACCGATTCCTCCACCACTGGATGACATGGCCCTGCGATGAAAGATTTGTTGTCGTAGGGAGTTTTTGATGAAGAATGGCTGAATGGATTGCGAGAACAGCCGCCTCGAGGCACATCAAACCTTGTACCGAATATACCTAGAGTACCATGCCTGATGTCAATCTATTATTTTAATGAATGCTATTTTTGTCACCAAGTGAGTTATAATAGTAACGACTGTGCGCAAGTCAGATTGGTGAATTCAAAATACACAGTTTAATTTGCTCAATATGATGAAAATACTCTCAACAGTCTGTCAAAAGAAAGAAAGAAAAAACATCAGCGACCTGGGTCTGGGAAGATAAGAATTTGGCCAGCTCCGTTTGTTCTCTGGTCATGGCTGCTTTCGCAGTCCCGACCGTTTGTTCTTGCTCAGTAGTCAGTTTTTTAGTATTAAAATTTAATCAGTTCTTATGGTTACGGCTATGATTTTTCTTTAATGAGTCCAAACTACACGCGCGTTTGCGCTGAACGGTAGTCCAGGGACCTTCACTGTTTTCATCAGATTCACTGGAACTAATTTCCATGTCCGTAACAGGTCTCACGACATCAGCAATTGGTACGTTCATGGCTATCTCCTTCCTAGGGGAAGGGGGTCTCGAAGCTGCCACATCGCTATATAAGCGAGTGTCATTGTAAGTTTACATCTTGGACTGGCTGTACCGAGAGCTTGTCCGTATCTGTATGCAGACCAAAAAAATAAACATATATGCGCCTGGATAAATCTCAATAGGATGGTGGTGAGACGGGAAACGTTACCCAATTCCATAACATTTATCTAGATCGGCCCAATATTCAAATTGAGCGAATTCCACTTGTGAGAATATGGCACAGAAAGAGCTCAAACAGTGTGTTGTAGCTTCTGCAGCGAGGTTGGCACTGGGTCAAAGGATTGGCAATGGGAGCACTGTATATTGAACGCCAAAGATCGGTTTGGGCATCTGATGAACCAGCGTTTGGGTACATTTTGTCATCGAGAGTATCATATTCAGCTGTCGAAAACGAAGGTAATGAGTTGATTTGTTTCAAGGTCGTTCTACAAGAATAATTTACGTGTTCTGGAAGGATTACTAAAAAGACTGGATTATATGCATAACAGTTAGCGATGTGAGAAACCTTAGAAACGGTCTCAGGCCGAGGACAGAAAGATACGCACCCAAAGTCTAATTGAGGAGCTGAATCAACTACACAAGTGCCACCAAGCGATTGAACGAAGGAGGATTGGTTTTTCAAGATCAGACAACGAGTTATCTTTTGAAAGTCTCTTGGCCAGCTTCTTGAGATCTGTTCGAAATAACTACCTGAAAAGGACAGGAAGTATCAAGTACGAACTGAGAAGCGGAATCCAAGCATTTACTCCAAGGGCGTACGCATCGTTGGTAAGAAATGCCAACCGAGGGAACACTGGCAAACTCTGCATAATTGATGGCCCTCAGTTAATCCTTGAGAGAGGTTTGTGGATTACGACGACTCGGGGCCGACGGGGTTCCTGGATGGTGAAAACAAAAACCGAAATAGCTACACGACAACTTCAAGTTGGAACTGAACTAGTTGGGTGAGCATAATGTGCTGCTTAATGATACATCAAGAGCTGAAAAATTGGAGACAAAAGACAGACATACAAGATAGCGACTTGAATCATTGAGCTTGAACGGCGAAATGTGCAAAGGTTTGTCCAGGCCCCGGGAAGCTCCTGATAGTTGGTGTCCGCGAAATCACCCAAAATCGCCCTCAAATGCACAAATTTTTGGGCCTCAAATACACAAATTCGGACAGACGTGGTCATGTGACATCCTAAAAAGGCAATTTTTTATTTTTTCTGCCTGTGGACCTCGTATTTTGCGCTCTCCGACTCTTCTAACAAGGAAAGCAAACTGTCACCGTTGTAACTTCCATTATAGCCTCATATAGCAGTTGGACTTAGTGATTAAATAATGAGCCGCAGTTCTACTTAATTTGTCCTGACACCCAAATTTTCGGACAAAGACCTGCCAAAAGTATCCTCAAATACCCAAATTTGTGGACACAGATTTGATGATTTTTGGGCCTCAAATACCCAAATTCGCGGACACCACCCATCAGGAGCTTCCCGGGGCCTGTTTGTCCAATGGAGTCCATTCAAACTCCGATGCGATACATCTGCAATCTTTGCCTTGCCCTCAACTTCAAGCGCTCACTCCACCTTGCATCATTGCCGTCACAGCGTCTAGTCGTCGATGACTAAGATCCACAATTCCAGACTTGCCCTTAGATTTCGTCTAGCGTACGTATGCAATGAATGAAATAGCTTAGCGAGGACACAGACGTCGATAGGACAAGTCAGAGGTGCACGCAACGAGGGCATGCTCCTCCTTCGATGTCAAAACCCTAACTCTTGTTTTCTCAGATCTTGGAAGCTATGCGGAGGCGTGTCATTGAGCTCGAGGATGAACTGGTCCCAACAGCCCCCCAACGAAACGTGCTCGAACGAGCGTCGCGCCAAGCGCGCCTGACGCGTCAACGCCAGCTACTGCCATACCTTCCACTGCATCGATTAAAATAGACGAAAAGAAAAGAAAAGAAAGATGCAGGTCAAGAAGATGCGAATTCTTTCTCACTCCCTGAGGACTGTTCGTTCACTCAACCATTAAGGTGAAGAAGGAATGCAAATCCGAAGCCGTCAAGTTCCAAGGCTCTCCCCCAAGTCCATTAAAATCGATGACGTTATTCTGAGGCCGAGTTTGACCTGCTGTTCACCGGGAAAGGACTTTTGAATTATTACACTTATTCATTTCGCAAGTCCCCCATTATGTTGATTTAGGAGCACATTGTTGATCACTTCCGTAGAATTCCCAAGCGCATATTGAGTCCTTCGGGGACGAACTCAAACCATTGAAAGGCAACTCGTGGAGCAGGAGCGGTGCGTGTTGACGGTCCAGGCCGTGGAGTCATAGTATCAAATGCCTATCAAGCGAGGAAACGACAAGACTCAATCCGCCTGGCTTTGATGAGTGCAAGAAAAGGCCAATTGCCAATGTCGTCCGAGTCGTTGATCATCTCTGCCATTTGATCGACCTCCACCACAGAGACGCTACTGATCGCAGGCATGTTGCGACCAATCCTTCACACTATCAACTTACTCTACTGTCCCTCGCGACTTTAAGTTGAAATTCAACCGATTGAATTTCTCTTCCTATCCTCTCCATGCTATCCATCTATGTGCTAGATAAAACAACTTTTTACAATATGTCGCCATGCTCGACGATTACTTTGATCTAGACAAGACTATCGGAAGCCATGTTTGTAGACTGATTCCTGCCAAATAGCCTAAGTATTATAATTCGTACTTAGAGAGATGTCATCGAAACAAGTAAAACGTGAAATTCATTTTAATAAATATGCATTCGATCCAGTTTCGCTAGAAAGCTGGAAAAAGTGGAAAAATGTAGGGATAACGAAAACGATGCAGACTAGTATTAGTCGCGGAATATAATGGCATACCGTAGTGTTTTCCATCTTCATCAAGCAATTCTATGTCATTTAAAAAGTGGCCATGGTACTCGACTATTTCTGTAAACTGGATAACAATGTCATTCCGGATCCCTGGCTCAAACGAAAGATGATCAGATTCAGAAGGACTGGGAATTGAATAGAGGGTAATATCGTCAATCGTGAGTGATGACTCGGATGAGGGGTTAAGTTGAATTATGGTTGATCCTAGAGTGACTTCGAGAGGCCCATCTTCTTTGCCGGAATGTTTGAGTCTCAGTACAAGACTTTGGCCAGATGTTGGGGCGACGAATGTGATTAAGACTTTTGAATTACCCCCAAGTCTAACTGGATCATAATACATGCCAAAGCCAACAGCATCCGTGAAAATATATGTTGAAGAAGAGTCCAACTTGAGCCGAGTTTCTTTCGCGAATGTGATTAAATCATTATTGGGAGATTTGATAAATAGGGAATCACGGTGGATGACAGGTAGAGGTTCAGACCAACCCCGAGATATCGAAGTCACCCATGGTAAATCACAAATGGTAGCCTCAATACAGTTGACAGGGAACTGAAAACTGAAAGTGATGTGGGTGGTGTTTTTGTTTCCTTTCAGAGCATGCGAGTAGATTTCAAATGGTGTCCTATGATCGACGTAGAGATAGAGCCACTTTGACCGAGAGTACCTGCATTCGAAAAGGAATTTGTCGTCCCAAAATTGATCGAACCGTCCCAATTCAGACCCACGTTCCAAACGGAATTCGACATCCTCGATCTCGTTTTCTATTCGTAGAGGGATCTCACCACAATCGTTGGCATCACTGATCCGGATCTCTCTCCTCAATACGGATAGCGCATCTGAATTTGGTGTTTTGACCCCCTCAAAAAATTGGCTGATTAACGATGCCCACCCTCTCTGAAGCTTTTCTCTTGTACGATCCCAACGATTGCCTTTGTCGAGGTCGGCCAACCTTTTCTCGGCTGCGTGCACCTGGGCATTGAGTCTCTTCCAGCAATTGGCCCTCCACTCCCTCGTCAATCCTCCTTTTTCCTCCACTCGGTCGTTGCCAACCTGGTCCAGAACATTTTCCAACTTGTTCCAGAAGAGCTGCTCCCATTCCTTCACCTCGTATAACAGCAGCAGCTCCATCAAATAATGTTCCCAAAACAGCCGCCGCTCCATCTCTCTCTCTGATAATTCTGTTGCAGGCTTCTTAGCAACTGCTTGCTTGTCAACTCGATATTCCACTCCCTTTTCACCTTGGAACCTCTCCTTTGCCTCCGTGGTTATCACTTCCATTCTCCGTCCAATCCACTCGACACGTTTCTCATCCAGCAATCGACGCTCTCTTTCAATTGACGAGTGTATGAAATAATCACATATAAGCGAAGATTTTTCGTTTCTCTCCTTCTCTTTCCCCTTCTCAACAGCCGTCTTCCAATCATCTACATTTTCTTCCTCCTTTATCCTCTGGTGCGCACTGATAGTATCCTCCGCTTTCATTGTCCAGCTGTTCTCTATAGTATATGCTTTGCTTACGTTGGCAGCTCCCAGTCGATACTGGATGTGCTCTAAGATCGACCGATGATGTTTGCGAAGTGAATCCATGTTATTGCTATCGCTGCATACGGGGTCGGCTTTAGGATCAATTTTAGCGTCAATTTCCACTTCAAGTAGAAGGTGTCCGACATCAACGAGGGGCGCATCCGAATTTGTTGAGTAGAAAGTATCGATTTCATTGTCTCGGGTGTAAACTCGTGTCGTACGCTCCTTGTGATCGAAGACCGTGATATATAGAATCCGTTCTCCGAGTTTGTGCTTCTCCGCATTCTCAGGATTGTACCTATTCTCGCGCCTATCCCAAGGACCCCAACCCGCAGGTATGGATGAGCATTTCCGGGTCAGGGTATAATAAAGAGAAAGGTCAGGGCTGCCAAATGGCTCAATGAGCCCAGCGAACGACGTGATGATCTTCAGGAAGTCTCGCGCTCGGGTGAGAGGCAACATCTTGTATGTTAAGATTTCGTGGTCGTCTTTGTTGCAAGTAGGAAGGGGTTCATGTTCGTCCAGTTCCAAAATAATCTCCAATGGAGGCGCGTCGTCCCTCGTCGGATTCCAAGCCCAAATACCCAATCGCATTACGGAAAGCCCAGCCTCCAAGCAGAGCCAACTAACAGGACCAATTTTCGATCTCGAATTCTGAACAACGCTAAAACATCCAACATATCCCACAACAGATGCTAGGAGACCGATAAGGAGGAGAAATAGCAGCAGCCATG
>MU130681.1:106892-117720 GCA_015039465.1 Phlegmacium glaucopus
CTACTGGGCTCATGTGACTTCGCATTAGCTCAAATTTTACATTACTGTTTCGCATATCCGCACCTGGCTAGTTTACTACTCTTGTATTAAGTACCTGTAGCAAGTAGGAGAGGAGGTGAACAAGAGACGGCCAGAGTTTTGACCCCATAAACTTTGCAGCAACGTTCTAAGTCAATAAGTCTCACTCTTTAAGCCACTTCGTGTACTGCGTTATTATTTGCGAACTCCACTATCTTTGCGGTCTACTCTTCTTGCGTATCTCAATACCGCGAACTTCCCTTTAACTCTATCGAGGAAAGCTACATTAACCCCTCCGAACTACGTTACTACTTGCGGTCTGATCCCACCGCAGGTACATCACCGGGTTAGCCGCCACTCATCCTGGTGCTAAGATAGCCAGCATAGACCAATTAAAGTAAGTCAACCAACTCAAAACTGACAATGTGAGTTACCAATCGAGATGACTTGTACAACTTTCTATACATTTGTATTCTCATTGATTTCATCAGCCATGCCAAATTTTTGAATTGATGAAGGGATTTGAGTAAAAGAGTCACGGTGTCCTTCATTCATAGGAATATCCCTGGAGTACATAGCTTATCCTTATTGAATTCTGTGGTTGCCGCGTCAAGTAGTCTCACATATTTGCCTTCTTTCCATTTGGTTCCACTGGCTAATCTACTGGGACTTGACTCTCTACTGCTTTGAATTATATGGAAACAAAGCCCTACCTCCATGCTGGCTCAAATACAACACAAAGTCATTGAGTTCATCCCAGAGATAATTCCTCCATAAGCGTTGGTCATCAGTTGACGCTGGAGGCTTCTATGAATCTTTGCAGTTTGAGTGGGTTTGAGTCTTTGACTGGTTTCATATCTTTGCTGATTGGGAAAAGCCTTTGCTTCATAGTACATCTTCTGATAATGTCTTTTGCAAGAATAAAGATACCCATCAACACACAGAACTTCTTTGTTCCAACTGGTTTGAGTGAGCCATTGCCTTCAGCATGACAGATCCAAGTTCTGTCAGATCAAGTATTGAACAGATATCTTACGATACTATTAGGAAGCTCACTGACCTGCATATCCATTGTAATGCCAAGACTTTTATTGGACAGGAGTCGTTGGTGCTCCTCCAATCCACTAGAAGCTTTCTAACTGAATTCCTAGGGCTCTGTATATGATGCCTGTTGGTTTTGAGAGTTTTAGTGGAATAAAAGATGGCAGACAGACCCTTGGACTTTTGGTTCAACAGGGGCACTTCTGTTGAGTTTGAAATAAAATTTCCTGAGCAGTGCAATTTCCAAGATCCGAGGACTATTCAGAAGCCGACCAGCTAAACCCGCATGAATAGATGCCAACCCGTTTTTTGAGGCCAAGCGTGGCAAGTTGATATAAGACCGAATTCTGACTAGTAAAAACTCGGAACAACTCTGTAATAACTCTCACATTTACCCCTGTATCCGACATCTGTGTAACATGGGAGTCTGTTCAATTTATGGTCGAATAATGAATGCACCATATATGGACTGGCAGCATCAGCAATAGACAGCGGAAATCAGGTTTAAATTAGGCACCTGGTATTGATTATCTACTATTTCTCATTTCAAAGGTAATGATATGCACAAGGCTAGAAATCAGATGTATGAATTAACGCGGCATGAACTGAGATACCTCTGGTGCCCAAGTCAAATATCTTGGCATGTATGGTCACTCGCGAGATAGATCTAGATCAAAAAATCAAGTTCGCGAGCGCTCAACTATAATATCATAAATCAATAAGTCTGAGTCTGAGTCTCTGAGCTTCTGATAGGAACTTTGTATTGTTCTTTCCTCTTTCCTCATAGTCTGCGGGTTGAATTACATAAAATGTCTTCTCACCCAAAAGCAGCACTGCACTCCTGCACGTGATGCCACAGCATTTTATCTGTGCCCTGAGGTTCATTCCCAGAGTCATTAAGCCCTGACTCAGGCCACTGAGGCTTGATCATGATGCTTGAAGGCCCAGTGAAGGGACATGGTAGTAATGGTCGATGTACATTATCCAGAATAATAATTTTTTGAAACTAAATTGTTAGTAGTATAAATAGCTTTCTTTTTAACTTGTGCAGGATTAGATGACTGGTTGAGTGCCAGTGGCTGTCTCGATATACTATGTGTCCACCTTGGTCATCTGCCAATTTTAATTTCTCCATGTTTGAACTTCAATATAACATCAGTGATTCTAAAATTTACATTAAATATAAATGTTTGTCATTTTTCACATCACGGGTAATGAACAGAGCGAGAACCTAGGTGCAGAAACAAGACGAAGAAAACCCTAAAAACAAAACCTAAAACAAAATAGCCAAAATTCAAATAATCTCAATGAAGGCTCTAAATGTGCGAGACGGGGTTTCTAGGTGGTATGCGCCGATGAGAGCAACTGAGATCAAAATATAGAAGAAGTGCCAGAGCGTAAGCTACTGAAATCTTTGAACCACTCCGCTACTAGTATACAACTTGAAGATGCGAGATGATGATTTTTGGAAAAGGTACCTGCTTCGAAGGTCACATGCGCTAGGATCTATCTTCATGATACTAACATAACCGATATTTCATTTTAGACACATTGAGCCAGGTAAGTACAGTGAACAAGTTAAACTTACTAAATTGGGCTGTGTAGGCAAGAAAGCCAGAGCAGCCATGGCATTGCTGCCAAATTTTTTTTTTTGATGTGTTCTCTTGAATTGGGCTGCATGATGATTCTGGGTGAAAAAAAACAACAGAAAAAAGGTATTGGTAAGATATAACTTTACATAGGATAACTAATACGACACTTGCTATGATAGAATCAATGAACATCAAATGCGACCAAGTGAAGCTCAAGCTGCCTTAACCTGAATTACTACTCCATGCAAATGTTGAGGAATTGGAGGGCTATGATCTAACATCGCATCCAGAGGAGGATACTCTCCATGGGATGGACCATCTGCAGGGTTCTCCTTACCTGGAATCAAATCCACCTTCAATTCCAGCCTTGCCTGCTCGCACAGATCAAGGATCCTCTTCTAGATATTGAGTCCATTGTTCAACGTCCACCTCCTCTTCCTCAATGCCTTAACTACGCCTTTGTTTTCCAACCTCACCAGTACCTTCATATCCCGATACCCACTTGAGAGCAGTGAGAGGATGCTGAGCTCAACGGCAATGAGCTCAGCCCAGGACATGTTGATATTGCCATCAGACCCAAGAAGAATATTTGGATGGTTTGGGGTGAAGGTCCATGCGAGCCAGTGGTCGTTGAAGATGAAACCTATCCCATAGGCCGACGCTGATAGGACTGAAAGTTGAATACCTATGGATTATTCAATTTTTCATAATATCATTCTTCAATTGAATCAAAAAGATCAATAACCCAACTATGAATTAATCTACAAATTGATACTGTAAGGGTCAAAAGTGTTGACTACACTTGTTGATTAAACTGGAAATTGCATAGTATTAAATGTTAAAACAGCAGATAACTATGATCTGAATTGATCTATTTATCATACTGTTAAATAACACTACAAAAAGTTCAGACTCTAACCATACAAAAATCCATAATGGTCAAATGAACTACTTGCAATCTAAAGTAACTATCAAGTCTACAACTATGAAGGATTGTTATACAAGTCCTAAGGATAACACCAGTAAGTAAAATATCAATAAAAGGTCCTACAATAATGAAGCATGTGATATCATGTGATACCATGTGATACCATGTGACACGATGTGACACGATGTGACACATGTGACATTTCGTGACATTTTGTAACACTTTGTAACACTGTGACATTATGAAACATATGACCTCATAAAACCATGATCAGTCATCTAGAAACAAGACATGACATCATAAAACCATGATCGGTCATCTAGAAACAAGACATGACATCATAAAACAATGATCAGTCATCTAGAAACAAGACATGACATCATAAAACAATGATCAGTCATCTAGAAACAAGACATGACATCATAAAACAAGGATTTATCATCCAAAAACAAGACATGACATCATAAAACAGCATCAGTAATCATAAAACATAGACCATATCATAGACACCACAGACTCTTACCTAATTTTGTTTCTCATTTATGTATAAAAGTAGCTAGAAAGCACCAGTAACATTAGTGAATTTGCACTCATTCTTTCTTTCCCAAGTTTCACAAACTGTGAATTGGCACAAGTTAGAATTGGAATTACAAGTGGACTTGCTTTGCTTCACTCAGTTCAAAGGGTATTAAATCCTAAAGGGGCTTACCTTTGTTCTGTGTAAACCAAGAATATTAAATCCTTTAGGGACTTGTCTTGGAAGCAAGGATATTAAATCCTTTGTCAGAGTCTGAGGATAAAACCTTGTACTATAAAGCTGTCTCACAGTCTGCCTCAGGGACTTTAAATCATTTGTTGTGGATAGTCAAAGAATATTAAACCCTAAAGGGGCTTGTCTTTGTACTACCAAAATTGGTTATCATATAGACAAAGGATATTAAATCCTATAGGGACTTGCCTTTGTTCTATCAAAAAGCACTATATAATAGTCTAAGAAATTGGACTATAAACTTGTTATCAGAATCATAGTCTAGAGAAATTTGGACTTTAAACTTGAATCATAGTCCAGAACAACTTGGATTTTAAAAAGTGTGTTGCTGTTTTATTCAAGAGTATACTGGTTATACTTTCAAGGAAACCCCAACTTGCACAAAAACAGAGTTTGTTGGTCATTAAAGTTACTGGTTTCTGGATTTGTTGTAGACAATTCCTAAAATAGTAATCCTTTGATTACCAAATAAAGCCAAAACTCAATCATATCAATGCATCTACAAATATCTTAGGGGAGGGTGAAGATAAGGAAGAGGATTGTGTGAGCCGCAATGAGAGATAGGTGGTGGCAAGGAGAGAAAAAGTTGAGGAGCGGTGGGCCGCGGTGATGTACCTGCGGTGGGATCAGACCGCAAGTAGTAACATAGTTCGGAGGGGTTAATGTAGCTTTCCTCGATAGAGCTAAAGAGACGTTCGCGGTATTGAGATACGCAAGAAGAGCAGACCGCGAAGATAGCAAAGTTCGCGAATGATAACACAGTACGCAAAGTAGCTTAAAGAATGAGACTTATTGACTTAGAATGTTGCTGCAAAGTTTATGGGATCAAAACTCTGGCCGTCTCTTGTTCGCCTTCTCTCCTACTTGCTACAGGTACATAATACAAGAGTAGTAAACTAGCCAAGTGCGGATATGCGAAACAGTAATGTAAAATTTGGGCTAATGCGAAGTCACATGAGCCCAGTAGTTTGGTAACAAAGAAATAGGAGATAAAGTAAAAATAAAAGGGATGAGTAAGGAGGTCAGTTGAATGAGCTCCTGTTTTGAAGGGGATGATAAAATAATATATATAGAAAGTTAAAAGAAAGTAAGTTCAAAACAATACGGACCATGATAAAGCCAGTGAAAGAGATGCATATGCGAGCCGTGAAAGACCGTGAGACTAGGGAGAGGCTGTGTGAAGGTGTGGCTGCGAAGGAATGGAATGGCTAAGCCTGATATTGATTGAGAGAGTCGAAGATATGTTGAAGTATGTAGTGAGAAGAGGAATAAGAGTGCTTTTGATAATTATGACGGTCGTAGATGTGATGTGTGAAGGTTATGCGAGTGTTATATCATGTTGTGCGAGGTGCAAAGGATGTGCGAGAACTGCGGATGAGGGTGCGAACAAACTGGTACTCCCGAGGTGTCCGCGTATACTGCAAAGTTGTTAAAATGCAAAAATAACCAGTTTACAGACCTAGAGGTTATATGGATCCTATCAGCGGGATCGCAATGAATGGCTGTCCCAATTATCTATGATGTATATCTGTGCTGGAGTCTGTTTCTTCTGAACTGTTCGTACCACCTTTTTGAAAAAAGCCTTGACCTGTTTGAGAGCGCTTTTGTTGCCGGGCTCACATGCCAATCATATCAACAATGACACCTGGCTGATATTAAGGTTGGGTTCAAGAGACTCATAGATTGTAATAGGTGGCAGGAAAGCAGGTGACAACCTGGTGTTGGACTGCCTTGATAGAACAGCCTTGATACTTGAGTTGACTAGAGATGGTGGTGAGGCAGGTGGTGACTCAGCGAGGTGGGATTCGGCAGACTCGTTGAGGGCTTCAATGATGTCATCTGGGATTTTGGAGGCAGAATTAGCGAGATCGGATTCGGGAGGCTCATTAAGGGCTTCAACGATGTCATTGGGGATTTCTGAGGTGGAATCAGTAGGGTCATATTGGGAGACTTGTTAAGGGCCTCTACGATGTCATTGGGGATTTCAGGGGTGGAATCAGCAAGAGTGGATTTGGGAGGCTCATTAAGGGCTTTGACGATGTCACTGGGGATTTCAGGGACAAAATCAGAGAGGTTAGATTCAGGAGACATGTTTGGGGCGTCGCCAGTGTCATTGGGGACCCCGGAGTCAGACTGCCTCGCTACACTTGAGCCTGTAATAGGTGGCTGTGGGGCAGGCAACAACTCGGCAGGAGATGGCTATGAGGCAGGCAGCTACTCAGTGTCAGACTTAGAACTTGGATGACCAAAGTCATCACTGCTAGAGCAACTAATGGAGAGAAAATTATTGAAATGAGAAGACAAACATTACTATTCCCATACCTGAAGCTGAAGGTATGTGGAAGAAACAACCAGACCATTATGCGTAAGTAATATTTGCCACCTCCAGGTATATATCGCACTTCTTGTAGGCCCTGATCCTGACTGCACAATAACGGCAAGGTTTCAGTACAGACTACCTCTAGCATGTCTTTTACACATGGGGTCACTGCATGTGGTTAAGGTGGGGAGACCAACAAGGCGGCTAAGATGTGTAAGAAGGTGAGTCTATATAGTCGAAGGTTATGTTAATGAAGAAAGAAACTGATCCGGGAGATCAGTGAGAATGAATAATAATCATTAAGGAAAGTGGCAGTAGAAGTTAGGGTTTTTTGACCAAAACAAGGGTCCTGATCCTATGGAAATTTTAATCTAAGATGAGCTGTGAGGCGGGTGGGCCTGAGCAGCATAGCAGAATCTAGGATAGAACAGATAAACAGAGAACAGATTCAGGACAGATTGCGTTGAGTCAGGGAAAGAATTTGGTAAGGTGAAAATTTAACAGGAATTATTGGAGTGAAGATAAATGCTTTGAAAAAGGGAAGTAGAGGGCGGGCCAAAAGAATGATAGATCTGCTCAGATGACGAGCAGGAGATTGTTTGTGGCAGTAAAGCAGAAGAGCTGGTCACCACATAGACAAAATTCTACTTATGTTTATGTTCGTTCCTCGCATTTGCTTAGATAAAATCCATGACTACTAGCCAGCAGTTTTTGCATAACCTATAGCCAGACCAATATTATCCTCTGTCTTTTTGGGAGAGAGATAGGGCGACAGCGATATATAATGACCTGACTTCATAAATGATTCATCGTCATTGTCTATCTAGCTCGACTCTATTCGAACATGCCACGGCAACACTATCTACGCTAGTACATCAACCTCGTCAGATCAAGAAATACAAAAGTTTTGAAGTTGCATCAGTCTGTGGGTGCATATGCTTGTGGGTCCTGCCACTTCTGCTCCTCATCTTTTCCCTCTTCCAGGGCTCCATTACAACCCTCCAGATCACTTGTGTGGCAAAGTTCGACACCACTGTTGCTCTCTTTCAAGGCAAAATTGACTTCAAAGTTTGTTAGAAAGTATTAGTCTATTGTATTGACAGACTACAGGACGACAGCTTAACTAGCAAGGACGAAACTCTTCACCGCCATGGCTACCTAGGACAGACATAGCGCATGCATGCATGCCTCAAATATAGAAGGCTAAGGATTAGGCTGGAAGCCAGAGAGCGGGCTCTATGACACAAGGTGAGTACTGGGCTTTTCTGCTATCTAAATTGTAGTCTTACTTTTATTTCTTCATCATAACAGCCTCAAATCATAGCTGACACCTATATGACACCTCCACACTGATTAGTCACCCAATTTCACAATGACCCAGCCCCACATTCAACCTTCCTGGGAGGCATTTTTCATAGTACATGCCATGGTATTTACAGACCTGCACTATTGCTACAACCCTCAGCAACTCGTCTATATCATTAGGGAGACACAGAACAAGCTTTTTCTCTTCTTATTGGTTTAGTAACTCATGGTGTCGCATCTCTGGCTTTGCAACACTAGATGATGGCCGCTTGGCATTCGATTGCTGCCATCCTCGATTCGAAATTGAGTCCTGCGATGTGCTCATTGAATTATGGGATTGGAGCTTGGAGTGGCAAGGGAGAACCGGTTGTGCAGAGGTGCATTAACAGTGTTGAGCGTTGAAAGTTCCATGGAGAGTGTAAGTTATTGGCCTTCCTTGGATGAATAAATTTTGATATTCTGCTTAGCATCTAGATATAGTTCAATAGTTCTTTATGTGCATGTATGGCATACATGCCTTTTTTTTTCTCCTCAGATTCTACTGCTTAAAATTTTCTGTTTGTTTTAGGTGGCTCATTAATTTACCAACCCCTCTCTCATGTTGCCGCCAGGGATGTTCAAAGTTCTCATAAAATGTGTGGTAAAAGTATTCTCTCTGCCAGAAAGATACTTGTTAGATTTTGCCTGCAACTTCATTGTTCCTGTTTTAGATTATTTAGGATGTTTTGTCTGTCTCTCTGAGGCCCGTATGTGTTACGAGTCCTATTTATAGGACTCGTTCTTTTATGGAGCAGTCTCCACCAGGATTTTGTTGACACTTAATGCGCCGGCAAACACCATGTTCTATTTTAGTAATGCCACGGTCATAGGCATTTCTTCCCCTTCCTTCCTTCATCTTCCTCATAACTTCAACAACCATTGACGCTACCACCACCAGTCCACCACTGCCTGACCTGGTCAAAAAAAGTTACAATTTATCAAGAATATGATAGGAACCCTTAGTGTGGGTCCTCATTTTCGTCAAAATGAGCTTATTGTTTACCCACAGTGGTCACTCTCATGCTACTGCTGTTACATTCCGCAATCTCATTGAACCGAGCATGGCGAGGGACTCGTAAATGCCATGCAACGCAATGGCACTCAGGCTATGTTTCTCTTTTGAACCCCAGCTTACAATTTTTATTTTAGATCTTTGATTCAAATCTGCAATCTGTGCCCCGCTCCTGATACCCCAAGTGCTCACCCCACCTTGCATCATTGCAGTCACAATACCCAGTCGTAAATAACTAATGTCTGGCATATGTATGTGACCAATGAAATAGCTTAGCGAGGACACAGGCATCGATTGTTAGGGCAACTGCAACGCTGACTTAGTCAAGCTAGCAGGGGATCCAAAGTTAATAATATTTCAGAAAAGATATCTACAAGTGACTTACCTAGCAGGGGATCCAAAGAGGAAAGGATGGGGATCCCTGCTAGGCTGGGGGTGTTTAAGTACTAATATGGACATAACGGAGATATAAAATAAATAAAGGAATGATACGATAATAATTAATTAATTAAATAAGAAGTGGTGCGATATGAAAAATAGAAATAAAAGACGGAGTGAATCGGAGGACCGGAGTCGGAGCGGAACTACGGGATTCCGGAGTCAACCGGTGACGGAAGTGGAGTTGGACGGAAGGTCGGAGGTCGTCGGAAAGGTGGGGTGTATGATTCTAGAGTTGAGGTTTGGGTTAAAGTCGGGTGTCCCCTAACATCGATAGGATTAGAGGTGCATGCAACAAGGACATGCTTCACTTGAAGGGGGGACAATTAGATGGGATCAGTGTTGGAATATTCAATCTAATCATGTCGTTATCACACCATATTGCATCATCATGAGCCAGCTGGATACTGACCAATAGCAGAATGTCCTCATAGCTAGGGTTGCCGAAGTTCAGTTCGGTTCAGTTTGGGACCCATTTTCTCAGAACCAGAACCAGAACCACTCAGGAAAACCAGAACCAGAACCAGAACTGAACCAACTGAACCAGTTCTCTTGGTTCAGTTCTGGTTCAGAACCAGTTCAAACCATAAGAACCAGTTAAAAATAGACTTTTGTTAGGATATCACCAATTAGACAAGAAATTCTCATTTTAAATTTTATTTTCTAAAATTACATCTTATTTCTTAGCAATAAATATATCTTGAAATTTGAGGCCAGAAGTTTGTAGTATTGGTGTTATAACTATGACATCACTAAAAGTAAACATGAAAAGAAAAAATACTACTAAATCATTTTGCCAACTAGTGACAACTTTGAATTGTATTCTTGCAATAGGAGTATATTAATATTAATAAAACCTGAAGTTATAAAGTAAATGAGACATATTATTGATTATGTACTATGCCAGACCAAAAAATGATGTACTTCTGATTGGAAATATATGGTGTTGGTGACTTGAATAAATATTTTCATTACAGATACAAGTACATTGTGCCATTTAACCTGTAAAATAATGGAAATAAGTAAATATATTACTTAAATGTTTGCCTTGGGATATAGTGGTTCAGAATGGTTCGAACCAGTTCAGAACCGGTTCTCAGATTTCTGGCCAATCAAGAACCAGAACCAGAACCAGATGGCTGAGGCCGAACCAGAACTGAACCGAACCAGAAACTTGGTTCGGTTCGGTTGGTTCTGGTTCTCTGGACTGGTGCAGAACTGAACTTTGGCATCCCTACTTGAGTTGTAGCACTGCCTTAATACACAGCCTCCATCAGCAAATTCAGGAAAATCCTACAGTGTGTCACAGTCATGTCACCAAAATTACAGTTCCCCATAGTTTGTCATAGTCACATCACCAAACTTA
>MU130682.1:0-17494 GCA_015039465.1 Phlegmacium glaucopus
GAGCAACAAAAGATTCATGTGTTTCACAGTTTGTCACGCTTTTGGCTGTGTGACGTGACGTGACGCTCCCACGACCATAACAGGAGGTGGCCATCCCCATTATAATTGATTTATAGTAAATAAAAACAAAAAAAAGTGAATTAAATAAAGGGTTACCTTGGTTCATTTTATGTGGTAAAATAAACTACAAAGGATTAATACTTAAGGAATTAAATAACAAACTCCTTTGGAGAATAACCAGTCAAATTTTTGTTCCTAGTCTGAGCTTAGTCCATGCCAAGTCTGAGCAGACTCCTAGTAGAGTGCTAGGACTAGTCCAAGCTCAGTCCGTGTGGAGTCCGAGATTAGTCCAAACAGAGTCCATGCCGAGTCTGAGCAGATGCTAGGAGTCTGCTTGGACTCCACTTGGACTAATCTCAGACTAGGAACAAAAATTTGGCTGGTCTTTCTGCCAAAAAAATTGCTCGGACTGCTCGGACTCCATGTGGATTAGGTGGGGGAGAGTAAAGAACTTGGGTGTTGCTGGGATCACCTTGACCTCTGGCAGAGATGTGGTGTTGGCATCGTCAGCAAGGCATAGATGGTGGTAGAAGAGCCAGTGCCGTGTCAACTGGGGAACATGGCCTGGGAGGACTGGGGATGGCCGAAGTCACTGGGGGCTGAATGGCTAATGATATTTTGTCTGGCTTCTTCCACAGCTGTGGCCATGGGTGCTGAAGTGGGGTGGCCAGCTGTGCCTTCTGCAAAATAAAAATGAGATGCAGAGAACTTCAATGAGGCATGATGACTGACCTGCTGCATCAATTTCTATTGCAGTGTCAGACCCTATTTCTTCTTCACCGCCATTTGCCGTTGCTGCCTCAATTGGTGCTGGGAGGACTTCATCTTGTATGGGGAGTATGGGAAGGGTTCCCATGTTGACTTGACCAGGGGGTACAGCCAAGGATTCCTCTACAGCAGGTGCTGGTTTGGCCAGCACATGTTCAGCCACTATCGCGAATTGAGCTGTCAACTACCAGTGAGAAATAGGCAGCTTACCGGTCAACTCCTCGCTCATCACGATGTCTTCCAGTGCCACCAGGATATTGTCTTCAATCTCATGTTGGCTGGTCTGGCTGCTCACTGTTGGCTGATCCTCCCTAACTGGTGAGACTCTCACAGGCCCTGCCCCCTGCCCTCGAATCCAGGCCAACCCTGTTTCTTCACCTTCATTCACCGTTATGGCCATGCTCAGTGCCGGGACCACTTCATCTTGTATGGGAAGTGTGTGAACGGCTCCCCTGTCAACTTGACTACTGGGCGGTACAGCCAAGGACTCCTCCATGGCAGGTAATGGTTCATCCAGCACATGTTCAGCCACTGTTGCGAATTGAGCTGTCAAACATCAGTGAGAAACAGGCAGCTTACCAGTCAACTCATCGCTCATGACGATGTCTTGCAGTGCCTCTGGAATATTTTGTTCGAACTCATGTTGGCCAGTTTCACTGGGCGCCGTCGGCATATCCTCCCTAACTGGTGAGTTGTCTCTCACAGGCCCTGCCCTGGCTCCAATCCAGACCACCTGTCCAGCTGGTCCATTTGCAGTAACTACAATCGGGTGCATATCTTCAGGCTCAGCAATGACCTGGATGGTGTTAGGTGGTGGACCCTCCCATCAGTACGGCAGCTGGAAGTAATAGCCTTCTGGTACTCCGGTATATTCTTGAAGACTCCTGATCGAATCCTGGATTGAGGGAAATTGCATTTATAATGCTTCAATGCGATTGATTGCTCTTGCCAAGTCTGCGGTCTCTTCAGCATGCTGTGCTGCTGGCTGGAATACAGATGGGTGGGGAGCGTCTTCTGGGAGATGAAGGTCATCCTGGATGTCTTGGATTTGGTGTTGCATGTGGCTGGCCTCTCTCTCGAGTTCATCAAGGCACCAAAGTACTGTGTGAGGGCCGAGACCGTGCCAGCTGTCGAGCTGGATTGAACTCAGTTATTGGTCCAGTCTTAGTGAAAGCACTTACCATGTGATCTGTGTCCCCCAAAAGGCCCTTCATTCTCGCTGGCCGTAACCATTGCATCTGTTGTTTCACCAGCTTCACATTGATCCGCTGGTGTAGGACTTCAGCTTGCTGGTGGGGGTGGAGCCCTTTCAAATCTGGATTGCAGGGCATCATCACTGTCTTCAATATAAGCGGCACTGGTGATTCTTCCTGCTGCACATTTACGAGTAGCTGGTGCTTGGCTCTGATGCCCATTCATCTCCTCCTCACTCTCCACCTCTTCATGATGAGGCCGTTTTGCTGGTTGCTTACCCTTCACCTTTCTGGACGTTGATCATTGCTGGCGACGAGCCCCATAGTCACAGTGATTTTTGCTAACATAGCAATGCACACAAGCTGCACTCAAAATTTCCTTCTGACAATGTTGTCCCTATCTTTGACAGTTGAGGCACAGAGGGTCGTATAAGTAGCCAGTTGGTTGAGCCAGCCAGCAGATGGATTTCAGTGGCCAGCAAATGTTTTCACCTGGCTGTTGTTCTTCTCCACTCTCCTCAGATTCTGTCTGCTGCTGGTGACGCTTCATAGATTTTAGGTCCACCGAATAATTTGATTCTTCATCTACCTCCATAGATTTGGTATTGGCTGGCCAGCATACCTGAATCACAGGGAGTGGATGGCTAGGAGCCACTTTTGGCTGCACTTCAGGGCTTGAATGCCCTTCAGTGTCATTGTCACTTTGCTGGAAGGTGCGAACAGCCGGCAAGCAAATATACACAGTGTCAGCTCAGGGACGGCTTGGTCCTGCAATGAGGGACTGAGGCAAAAGTGAGGGTTTTGATTTTTGGGGCGGAGTTGGGGCACGGTCTGTCCCTGTAGCGACTGCAGGTCGTAGTAGTGGCCACCAGACAGGTGTTTCCTTGTGGCGGCTGGTGGCTGACTTGCCACAATGGTTACCTTGTTCACTCAAATGACTGGCAGTAGCTGTCTATCTCCAGCCACAGTGACCTCTGCCGGTTGACTGGGGGGAGCAATAGTGTTTGGAAGTCCGGTCCAGTCCGGTTTTTTGCTATTTTTGGACAGGACCGGGACTGCAACCGGTTCTCAAAGCTTCTAGAAGGTCAAAAGACCGGACTGGACCAATTGGGACCAGTCCACATCGGTTTTTTGCGGTCCTGGACCAGTCCTGGTCCAAGACTGTCCAGGACCAGACTTTTGACAAATACCGGTCATATTTTCATATATAACATCAGACAAATATGTAGATGTGATCTATACCTTTAGAATAAGCCCAAGAACGTTAAATTCCGTTGGGAATTGACAATTTTATGATGATATTATTTGTTTCCTACTATTTTGTGTACATTTTTACTGTTTTATTTTTTTCTCAGTGAATATTTGACCAATAAATATGGTCTTTATGTTGTTCGAAAGGGAAAAATAAGGGCTACAAAACTACCGGTTTAGACCGGTCCTAGGACCGAAGGCCGGTCTTTTACCAGTCTTTGATTCTCAAAAACCAAAAAACCGGACTGCTGGTCCGGTCTTTTGCAGTCTGGTCCGGTCTTTTTGCAGTCTTTTTCCAGTCCTGCAACTGGACTTCCAAACACTAGGGAGCAAGGGGGTCAGCATTGTGTCATTCAGTAACTGTGCCAGAGCTCTCGCCGGCCGTGCCACGTGCTTCATTCCCCTGCCGTGGAATTGTTGCTATTGGACCTGAAATGATGATCAGTAGCTTGGTGGGGTAGAATAACCATACCCTTTCCCTTCTTCTTGTCCCATCTTGCCAGTGCTATCGAGGAAATCAGCATCCTTTTGATTGGTCATCCATTTCAACACAAATCTGAACAAATAGAGAGGTCAGGCAAAAGCTTCGGCAAGTGGTTCTGTTGCCATAGTCTGTAGTTCCAACACTGCTCTCTGAAAAATGTAAAAAAATTTAGTCAATTTTAATGTAGCAATATGTAGTATTAACTGATGAGCTCTGGACTTATGTTGGCCATCACCTCTTCAAGATTTCCATTTTCTATCCCTCCTCTGACTTGTTGGTCCAAGTATTCAAGAGTGGCTGTCACTTGCTCTGGCGTAGAAGACATTGATTGTAAAAGGCGGCTGTGAAAAGACGGCGAATGTTGATGCGGTGGGTTGTGAACAAAGAAAATTTCACAATGATTTGGAGTCTGATCAACCATCATGTGACTTAATTCCCATACTTCCCACAATCAACAAATATGACCCTTATCAGGTACATCAATGATAAAAGATCCAGAAGACACTACTGCACCCACAGAATCATCTTCTCATGATCTTCCCACTGGATACACCTTTCAGCATGCTCATGATGGTTCCCACTTTGCCATGCCAGAGTTTCTCGTCACGGCAACTAATATGGCATTTGATGCACATCACATGAAGACTTCATTAAACATTGATGATGTTTCCACTGAGGTGTGTGTTATCTCTGTCATCTCGATCTCTTCATCTCACAAATTGTCCTTTGCCGGTGCTGTCTCCATTGCAATAGCCACACAGTACACATGGCTTGCCAGCGTCATACATAAATGCCAGCTCCGTCATGGCTCCTGTGGACCCAGTATGTCTAGTGTTATTGTTCACTTTCTGTTCTCATTTGCTGTTTCTGTTTGTAGAGCTTATCAAATTGTGAGCTCCTGGCACTCTTAGCAGAGGCAAAAGCTTTGAAGGAGAGGTATAGTGATGGGCAGGGGTTTGGGAAACCCCTGGGGTACAAGGGTAAGGGTAAGGAGGGTCGGGGTCAGGGTACAGATTTTTTGACCCTTGAAAACCCCTTACCCTTCTGGAGGGGTCAGGGTATTTTTGGGAATTTTTATTTCTCTGATATCAGAGTGATCTAACTGTTGTGTATCTATAAAATTGACTTTAAATCAGAAAAAAAGCAATCTAAAGAGGCCTCACTGCTTTCACAACAATCAGTAGCTTAAAACACTAGTCAAACCCTCTCTATTTCATTTAAAATCTATTGCTAAACACCTTTAACACCCTGAACATGTTTTAAATAATAGCTACTTTGAAGGCTCCTTTGGATTACAAAGCTTGAGGAAGGATTTGGACCAAACCCTTTCACTAAACCCTGCTGGGGTTTCTTACCCTCCAACCCCTCAGAAACCCTTACCCTTACCCTCCCTCAGCCAAGGGTAAGGGTTTTTGGAGGGTAAGGGTAAGGGTCAGCCTAATCCCACCCCGGGGATACCCTTGACCATCACTAGAGAGGTATGGTATTACCTTGAAAGATGCATGCCACCACCTCTATATGGCAGAGACGGCAAAGTTGGAGACAATCGATACAGCACAGAAAACATTGGCCGCCATCCGCCAACACATTGACAAGGCAAGCAGCCATGAAACAATGCCTCCAATTCACCTGATCGACAAGGGAGAGTTCAATGAACATGTCCTGCCTTACGGCAAGTGGCCATGGATTGCACATAGGGACACTACAGTGTACCGAATGATACAATTCAAGGAATGGTTACAGTGTGTCGAATCCATGAATACAGTGTGCCATATTGGGAACTACACACTGTGTCAAAAGATACGGATTCACGGAATGCCTACAGCACCTTCATATGCTGGGCAAACCTATCATTAGCATGGCTGGTAAGCATTTTCCGGCACCAGCACTGGCCTTAGGACCTGGAACTAGCAGTATATATTTTTAAAATACAAGGGGTAGTGTATTATAGATATTGAATGCAATTTGTATTCATTTTTGAGCAGTAAAATTAGACTGTAATAGAGAAGGCTGATGCCGGAGAGGGTGCTGGAAGTCTTGCTGAGTCCGGTACTGGCCTCAATACCTGGCACCGGCAGTACATATTTTTTAAAATATGAGACACAGTGTATTATGGATATTACATGAAATTTGTACTCATTTTTGAGGAGGAAAATTAGACTGTGATACAGGAGGCTGATGCCAGAGAGGGTGCCGGAGGTCATGCCGGTTCCGGGACCGGACTCAATACCCAGCACCGGCAGTACATATTTTTTAAATATGAGAAACAGTGTATTATAGATATTCAATAAAAATTTTATTCATTTTTGAGCAGGAAAATTTGACTGTGATAGAGAACACTGACGCCAGAGAGGGTGCCGGAGGTCTTTCCAGGTCCGAGACTGGCCTAAATACCCAGCACCGGCAGTACATATTTTTAAAAATATGAGAAATAGTGTATTATGGATATTAAATGAAATTTGTACTCATTTTTGAGCAGGAAAATTGGACTGTGATAGAGGAGGCTGATGCCAGAGAGGGTGCCAGAGGTCATGCCTGCTCCAGGACCGGACTCAATACCCGGCACTGGCAGTACATATTTGTTAAAATATGAGAAACAGTGTATTATGGATATTAAATGCAATTTGTATTCATTTTTGAGCAGGAAAAGTGGACTGTGATAGAGAAGGCTGATACCAGAGAGGGTGCCAGAGGTCATGCCGGGTCCAGGACCGGACTCAATACCCAGGACCGGCATTACATATTTTTAAAATATGAGAAACAGTGTATCACAGATATTACATGCAATTTGTACTCATTTTTGAGTAGGAAAATTTGACTGATAGAGAACACTGATGCCAGAGAGGGTGCCGGAGGTCATGCCGGGGCCGGGACCGGACTCAATACCCAGGACCAGCATTACATATTTTAAAAATATGAGAAACAGTGTATTATGGATATTAAATGCAATTTGTACTCATTTTTGAGCAGGAAAATTGGACTGTGATAGAAAAGGCTGATGCCAGAGAGGGTGCCGGAGGTCATGCCGGGTCCAGGACCGGACCCAATACCTGGCACTGGCATTACATTTTTTTCAACACGAGAAACAGTGTATTATAGATATCCAATGAAATTTGTATTCATTTTTGAGCAGGAAAATGGAACTCATAGAGAACATTGATGCCAGAGAAGGTGCCGGAAGTCATGCCTCTTCCGGGACCAGACTCCATACCCAGCACCAGCAGTACATATTTGTTAAATATGAGAAAAGTGTATTATGGATATTAAATGCACTTTGTACTCATTTTTGAGCAGGAAAATTGGACTGTGATAGAGAAGGCTGATGCCAGAGAAGGTGCCGGAGGTCGCCCAGGACTGGCAGTACATATTTTTTAAATATGAGAAACAGTGTATTATATATATTCAATGAAATTTGTATTCATTTTTGAGCAGGAAAATTGGACTGTGATACAGGAGGCTGATCCCAGAGAGGGTACCGGAGGTCTTTTCGATGCTGGGACCGGACTCAATACCCAGCACAAGCATTACATATTTGTAAAATATGAGAAACAGTGTATTATGGATATTAAATGCACTGTGTACTCATTTTTGAGCAGGAAAATTGGACTGTGATACAGGAGCCTGATGCCAGAGAGGGTGCCGGAGGTCATTCCGGGTCTGGGGTCATGCTTGATACCCGGCACCGGCAGTACATATTTTTTAAATATGAGAAACTGTGTATTATAGATATTCAATGCAATTTCTATTCATTTTTGAGCAGGAAAATTGGACTGTGATAGAGAACACTGATGCCAGAGAATGTGCCGGAGGTCATGCCGGTTCTGGCCCAGACCCAATACCTGGCACTGGCAGTACATATTTGTTAAACTATGAGAAACAGTGTATTATAGGTATTAAATGTAATTTGTACTCATTTTTGAGCTGGAAAATTGGACTGTGATACAGGAGGCTGATCCCAGAGAGGGTGCCAGAGGTCTTGCTGGTTCCAGGACCAGCCTCAATACCCAGCACCAGCATTACATATTTTTAAAATACCAGAAATAGTGTATTATGGATATGAAATGCACTTTGTATTCAATTTTGAGCATGAAAATGGACTTTGATAGAGAATGCTGATGCCAGTGAGGGTTGCTGGATGTCTTGCCAGTTCCAGAACTGCAGTCAATACCTGGCCCCAGCAGTACATATTTCTTAACATACAAGAAAGTATATTATTGATATTAAATGCAATTTGTATTCATCTTTGGGCAGGAAAATTGGACTGGAACAGGGGATTTTGATGCCGGAGAGGATGCCACAGGTCTGTCTAATCAAGATGTATCTCAAATCTTGTATTTGGTTTTCCAATACAAATTGCATCAACATAGGACAAAGCAAGTCTAGAGATGGTTGCTCAATATATAACCATCAATGGGAATAAGCATTTTTATGATTTTGACCCAGACCATTCCATTGCCTTCTGAGAAAACAAGGCTTGACACCTTGTGTAAGCAAGCACAACACATGATCTTCATGTGACAGGCTTTCAAGCTCACATTATTCTAGATATACATCCAGGTAGCTATGTGTTACAGCAACTACAAGTTTGCACTTGCATTTGGTGCTGGGCAAGTAGACCAAAACAAGCATGGCCTTTGTCACACAACCTGAATCTGGATCCCATCTACTTAGAGTTGAAGGTACAATGTCCTGAGCAAGCTTGCATAGATCAAACCATAAATTACAAGAGGTCTACAGAACTGTAGCTAAGATGTGGGCTCTTTATATATGTAAGTATGAGTCAGTTCCGACTATGAGTTGTAGAATGTGCAGCCACAAAGGTATGAGTTGTAGATAAGTCCAAGTCAGAGATAAGGGAACTTGGGGGGGAGATAAGGCAGGTGAAAGAGGAGATAAAGAATAGGGGAAGAAAAGATTAGGGGTTCCATAGGAGTAGTGTACTTGATGTATTGGGTCTATTCATAACAGTGATAACACTATGTATGGTAAGAGTAGGATTCACAAGAATCAAGGAGATTGAAGTAGGATGTATTTTAGGAGCTCAGGAATGGTAGTATAAGGAGGTACAGGTCAAGGGACCACATTTCATCACAATTTGACCATATAGCTTATATGCTATTTTAAAACTCTAGAGTAGATATCTTATTTGAAAGCAGCTCAATCCTTCTAATTGTTGAATGCTAATATGCCTATCTACTCCAATGTTCATTTAAAATAATTGTAGCTATAAAAGTTACAAATGAATACAAAATGCATTTAATATTTATAATACGCTATGTCTCATATTTTAAAAAGGACGTACTGGTTGTGCTGGGTATCAAGTCTGGTCCCTGAACCAGGAAGGGCTCCAGCACACATTCCAGTATCAGCCTTATCTATCATAGTCCAATTCTCCTACTCAAAAATGAGTACAAATTGCATTTCATATCTATAATACACTGTTTCTCAGATTTTAAAAAATATGTAATGCTGGTGCCTGGTATTGAGTGAGGTCATAGAACCAGTCAGACCTCTAGCACCCACTCCAGAATCAGCATTCTGTATCACAGTCCAATTTTCTTGATCAAAAATGAATACAAATTGAATTTAATATCTATAATACACTATTTCTTGTATTTTCAAAAATATGTACTGCTGGCGCTGGGTATGGAGTCCTGTTCCAGAACCAGCATGACCTCTGGCACGTTCTCCAGCAACAGCCTTCTGTATCACAGTCCAATTTTCCTGCCCAAAAATGAATACAAATTGCATTGAATATCTATAATACACTGTTTCTCATATTTTGAAAAATATGTAATGCCTGTGCCAGGTATTGAGTCCGGTCCCAGACCTGGCAAGAGCTTTGGCACCCTCTCTGGCATCAGCCTCCTGTATCACAGTCCAATTTTCCTGCTCAAAAATGAGTACAAATTACATTTAATATCCATAATACACTGTGTCTCATATTTTAAAAATATGTACTGCTGGTGCCAGGTATTGAGGCCAGTCCCAGACCCGGCAAGACCTCTGGCACCCTCTCTGGCATCAGCCTTCTCTATCACAGTCCAATTTTCCTGCTCAAAAATGAATACAAATTGCATTCAATATCTATAATACACTACCCCTTGTATTTTAAAAATATATACTGCTAGTTCCAGGTCCTAAGGCCAGTGCTGGTGCCGGAAAATGCTTACCAGCCATGCTAATGATAGGTTTGCCCGGCATATGAAGGTGCCATAGGCATTCTGTGAATCCATATCTTTTGACACAGTGTGTAGTTCCCAATATGGCACACTGTATTCACAGATTCACGGGGCCCTGTGAATCTGTATGATTTGACACACTGTAACCAGAATTGTATCATTCAGCACACTATAGTGTCCCTACCTGCAAAGTTGCTGTTTAAAGCCATTGCCGTGCCAATGCACTACTGTTGCTGTACTATTCAACCTACTTCCTATGCCTCGTGTACATTATTGAGTACCATGCCATGCCATGCCATGACTCTTGCTGTGGTTTTTTCTTTGGCCTCAACAAGCAAACTTGCACCTTTTTCTTTCTAGATGCCCCTCAACATTTGTATTTCTATTCCTGCCTTGCTATTCCTGCCTTGCCGTGCCCTCTTGCCATGCCACCCTGCTGTACCACCTTGCCATGCCACCTTGCCATGCCACCTTGCCATGCCACCCTGCTGTGCCCTCCTGCTGTGCCTCTGCTGTGGCTCCTTGCTGTACCCTCTTGCTGTGCCACCCTGCCGTGCCCTCCTGCTGTGCCTCTGCTGTGGCTCCTTGCTGTACCCTCTTGCTGTGCTACCCTGCCATGCCCTCCTGCTGTGCCTCTGCTGTGCCCCCTTGCCATGCCACCCTGCCATGGCCTCCTGCTATGGCTCTGCTGTGGCTCCTTGCCATGCCCTCTTGCTGTGGCTCCTTGCCATGCCCTCTTGCCGTGCCACCCTGCTGTGCCTCCTTGCTGTGTTACTTCTTTCTGTTGTTCAAAATGTGTAACACTTCACCTATTTTTCACCCTAGAGGTATACCCAGCCTTTGTGAATATATCAGCAAGCTCCCTATGTCTGCCTATGCCATGCATCCCTAGCCGTGCCTTATCACAGGCCATGCCACAGAATTATGACCAATACATAGGTAATCACACTACTAAGTGGCAGAGCACATGCATGTTAGTTGTTACAGTGTAGTCATTTGCTGGTATGTATTAGTCGCTACACTGTACTTTACATATGTGGGTGACGTGCTTGCTGCTGGCACCAGTGGCATGGCTGGTGGTGGTGCTGACAATGTTGCTGGTGGTGGCATTGACATTGTTGGTGGCATCATCATCATTGTTGTTGTTGCTGTCTTTGTCGTCATCGTTGTTGCTGTCTTTGTTGTCTTTGTCATTGCTGTCTTTGTCACCTTCGGTTTGGGCAGATCTTGCATCTGATCAACATTGGTGTTTGGCAGGGGCTGTAGTGGCTGGGAGGGTGGCTGTGGCTGATCAAAGACGTTCCAGGGGAGCAACAGTGATGCCGCTCCCCAGAAGTTCCTGTTGGGTTTTACTACAACGGATTAGTAGGGCTTGAGGGAATATATATATTTTATTACTCACTTGAGGTTGCAAGAAGGTGTGGCTATGCTGGCTGCCTCCTCATCTGCCTTATCAGCAGAGGTTTTCCTATTTAAAAAAATGATTTTGTTAGTGATTAAAATGGTCGCGTAAGGACATACCTATAGTGTTTACTCTTTCTACCCTCAGTTTGACCCATACCCCCCAATCTCCTTTTTGTCTTACTGGCGTCTGCCTGTACCTCATCTCCCCTGCTATTGTTCCCATCTGTTTTTGGGCGCTTAGTGGCCGTGTCATCAATGTTGGAAGCCTAGCGCTTCCAGGTCCTGTTCTGGGGCTTTGATGGGGCTTTGGACAATGGTGGCTTGTTGGCTCGGGTTTGGGGTGGCATGGTGGTGTGTATGATGTAGGGGGTGGATGAAGAAAGTCACAGTAGTGAACGGGGCAGAGGGTGTGAGTTAAGTCACATGACAAACCCTCTGCCCACGGCTCTTACAGAAGTTAGGTCAGATATCTCTATTTATTGAATAGGCCGAGCTGCTGGAAACAGTCAGTTGGATCAGTGGTCTTCAGCACTGTGATGTGTCATCGGAGTGGCCCAGGGTTCAAATCCTGATATTGTACTTAATTATTAGCTGTGCAATGTAATATATATATTTTTATAAGGATAAGAAAACACTGGATCCAAGCAGATTCTGATGGGATTCTGGTGGGATCCTAGTAGGATCTGCTCAGGATCCACTCAGAATCTGCTCAGACTAGGATCCGAGCATTCCGCTCAGAATATGCTCAGAATTTGGTCGGACTGCTCAGAATATGCTCGGACTGCCCAGAATATGCGCAGAATGAGTCTGAGTCAAATGAGAATTTGGCTGGGGGTCATACCAAGATTCTATTCCTAGCAGATTCCGAGCAGTCTGAGCAAATTCCAAGCAGAATCCACTCAGATCCACTCAGACTGGCTCGGATCCGCTCAGAATGTGTGGGGGAGAGTAAAGACCTCATTTTTCCAATACCTGTTGATAGGACCCAGGAGACGTCTAGGGATGTAAACACACCATTTTCACAGTTTCACAACCTTTGCAGTATACTCACAGAGACTCACAGAGACTTGCAGATACTTGCACATCATTGCACATCATTGCACATCATTGCACATCATTGCACATCATTGTACATCATCACAGAATACTCGCAGATCATCACAGATACTTGCAGTCATCACCAACATTCACATTATCATTCGCAGTTACCAGCAGTTCTCGCAATCTTTAAACACACTTCCAATGAAGGTCACTCAGGTGACTTTATTACTCATCACCTTTATTTTTATCTTGTCTCCTTTATTTGGCTCTTATCTCCTATGTTTCATTACCAAATTACCGGGCCCATGTGACTCCGCTTTAACCCACATTTTTACATTTCTGTTACCTTTCTGCACTTAGCCATTTGCTGGTTACTATATTATTAGCAGTAGCAAGTAAGGTAAAGGAGGGAGAGAGGAGAACAGACAAAATTACCACAGTTTTGATCCCACCTTTGGAATGTCATACTAAGCTACTCTTGCACTCCTCCAAAATCATCCTGCAAACTTCGCTTTTTCTGCGCATTATCTCGCACTTTAAAGCAAACCTTCACACCTCATAAAACCTCACTATCACCTATCAAAGAGAACTACATCAACCCCACGAACTATGTACTACTTGCAGTCTGACCTCACTGCAGGTACATCACAGTTGCTTTGAAACTCTGTTTGTTTGCAGCGTGGAACGGATGAGGGGAAATTTTGGCAAAGTCATCAAGATCGTTGTGATAGGGAGTTATGGTGGTAGTACATCTGGAATCATAGACTTTGGCTTGGATAGGTGCATCACCAGGAGTAGTTTTGTTTACAAGTGCTAATTCCTCCTCATCAGTTTCATCCTCCTCTATTTCCGAGAACCAATCATCCTCTTTAGGATCTGGGTTGTCAAGATCTTTGCCATTGGTATCTGAAGAGTCTGTGACAGACAGGAGGTCAGGGATGTCATCCGAAATCAATTCCAAGTCGAGCTCCATCATGAAGGCTCCTTCACTTTCCAAATCAGATTCCACAGCAGTATTTGCACTGCCCTTTTCTTTTGCTGAGTCCCCCTTTTTCCTCTCCTTCTTTGGCTTAGGACATTCATTACTGTAATGACCTTCCTCTCCACAGTTCCAACAATTGCCATGACATTTCTTGCCTTTACTGCACTTCCCTTTTGAAGAGCCTTGGCCTACATACATGGCTTCATCTTTGTCATCGTCTTTGGATCTTCCAGCATGCCATCACAAGCGCTGTGCCTTTTGACACTCAGACTCTTCAACAATAAGTGAGATTAAGGAATTGGGAGCAATGGTTTTTGTAGGGGCATATAAGCAAGCTGAGATGACGCAAAATTGGCAAGGGCATAAGGAAGTGATGAAATAATGGTGGAGAAGTAATCTTTTTCATCAATGTCAACTCCAACAGATGCTAATTTCTCCTTTTCCACTCATAGGCCATCCAAGAATTCACGGATGCTAACTTTTGGTGAGTACTTGGACTCCAGGAACTTGGTCTGTAATTCAGTCTGCACATAGGCTCCCTTTTCGGTGTACTCACTGGCAGTCACAATCGCCTCCCAACATTCCTTAACCGTCTGTTTAGTATGGACTCGCATCAAGGTTGAGCCAGGTATTTTCTGGGTAAGCAGAGATTTTGCAGATCATTTGTTTTTATCCCATTGATCAATTGCTGTTGCATCATTTACAGTAGTTGTGGTACCATCAGCACGAGTGACAAGGATAGCAACAGCAACCAGGTGCAGCGTTGTTCCATCAAAATGACCCCAGAAGCCCTTTGCTTCAATCACATCTTGAAAACGAACAGAGAAAATTGCCCAGTTCAGGCCGGTGTTATTGAGTTTGGGAATAGATGAGGGCAAAGAGTCAGACAACAAGGTAGTTGCAGTGGACATGGTAGACAGAGGTAGTTTCACGAGGATATGACGAGTTTAGTTTGCACAGGGGGCGGGGCCCATAACCTATAAGAGTTCTAAATGTAAAAGCTCAGTGTTTTCCATGCCAAAACAACTGTATATTTATAAGTACCTAAATGTAAAAGCTAGATAACTCGTAAGTAAAGGTAGTGAGAAATCTATAGGTAAAGAGTATCTCACCTCAGTGTTTTGCATGCCAAAACAACTGAGGTGACTGGAAAGAATGAGTCTGTATTTATACTAAAATACTGTAATTACTCTAAATGGATAACAATGGGGTGGCATAGAGAGAAATGAGAGAAAGAGAAAATAACAATGGAAGTGTGTGCAAGTGTGGCCCAGCCACATTTGTTACGGCGACTATAAGCTTGCACTTGCGTTTGGTGCTGAGCAGATAGACCAAATAACTTGGGACTGTTGTACAGTTGCAATCATATTCCCACAGGTAAGACTTAAGGACGTCGAGTTCTGAGCAAGCTAGTAGATTATGACCGTAAGATACAGAAGGTCTAAACTAGGGAATTGTAGCTATGGGTATGGCTCTTATATAGTAAGGGTTCGAGTCAGAGATAGTCCATGGTCCGTGCTAGGTTCAAGTCAGTATGAGTCTGAGATAAGAAGAGCGGTATAAATTGTTGTTAGTGATTATAGCCTAGACTGCTTGAGGAGCAATGAAGACTACAAAGACAACCAGAGAGCGTTGGACCAGTCTTTAGATCAAAGGACTCCCTGTTATTCGTTTAGGGAAGGCTTAGCCTGTGACTTGTAACACACAACAGAAGGGAGAGAGTAGAAGACAAGGAGGATGAGGATGAAGACAAATTTAGAGGTGACTGAGATAGAGGAGGAAGGATGAGGATGATCAAGAGAGAGTCTTCTGTAAGACTATAGCAGTAGACAGTATGGATAGATTGACAGTTAAAGGCAGAAAAAGCGAACTTGAGGGAGGAATTCACTGGAATTCCACTGAGATGATGAAAGTGGGGGGTAAGAATGAATTGAACTGAGCTACATATCCTGGTACAAAAGAGCAGTATTTATACCCTAAGGATGAGGCTATGTAAAACAATAAAAAAGAAAGAAGTACGCGCTGTCAAAGGAAGAATGATGAAGAGAGGACAGCTGCGAGAAGAAAAGAACAATGGAAAAGAAAAAGGAACAGTAAAAGAATCTGCAAAGTGTCAAAGTGCGAGAGAAAAGAAGAGAAGGCAGTGTACACAGTCCAATAGCAAAAATATATCAGCTCCATAGCCGTGTGGTCATGTCAAAAATATGAAAGGTCCTGAGTCAACACTTGAAAGGCGCAGCCTTGTTCCTGAGAAAACACTACTTGCTCATGATCCCATGTCGCCCAGCCTTGATAACACTTGACACACTGCGAGAATAATCCTCTGCTGCTGATTCATCTGCAATTCCTGCTTAGTCGTGATCCTCCTGGACTTCCTAAATTGTCATAAAGAGGGTGGGAAGGCTTCAGGTACCACATGAATGATGGTTTTGGCAGGGAATGATAAGATAAGAGGTAGATGAGTGAGGATAGGGGACTGAGTGAGATCCAGGAGCGAGGGATGGCAAGATAGATGGCTGAGGGGAAGACTTGTGGGTCCATAGCCACAACAACAATGACAAAGCCTTGTACATAATGGGAGATGTAGTTGATGCGTCCATAAAGGGGCCGTTCTTGAAATGATGGACCAAAGATACGATCAAACGCGAGCCAATGACCAATGCGAATAGTAGATTGATCGCTTTGCTGGATCACTAGCCAAGGAACAAATGGATGGTATATGCTTAGGAGCATGTCAATAGTGAAGACAATGGAGAGCATAGTGTGAGACATTGAGAGTATGATGAGCGATGGGGATGTTATCGTTGAACAAATGATTTTGTTGACCAGGAACATGATTCAGGGCTGCTTCCAAAATAGGTAAGTGAATTTGAAGTCCACTTATTTTCATGATGGCGACTTTTAAGCTTTATTCTCACGCTACCAATCAGTATTGGTGCGCGATAGCAGGAGCAATGGTTATATATAGTACAGGGAAGGTTCAGGGCAAAGGGTAAGTTGGGAAAGAGGTGGTGTAGGAAGGGAACGACTTAAAGAAAGGGGAGAAAAAGAATAGGGGCTATGCGCATACCAGACATTCATAACAACATTCAATTTTATGCCCGTCACTCCCTGTGACAAATGGAGCTTGGATGGGTTTGTAATTTCAACAGGCGGCAATGACGAGAGCAACGCGGATGTTCAAACAAGGGACCTGGATGGTGACGAGAGCAATGATGATGAGGGGATGTATGTCAATTACAGCAATGACAAAGCCAGGGACACTACTGGACATATTTACTAGCAAAGGTAAGAGTAAAATATTCACACAGCAACTAGTAGCTCATGTTTTCTGCCATTCTCAGACTCAGACTCTTCCTATTAACATACTGAATTCAGACCAACCTTGGCTTATTTCAACATAGGCCATCACAATACTACTACTATACACTCACTGAACTCATCATTTCAACATGGATGACAACTTTTACTCCCCCTCTCATATGAAAATCTATGTCTACTTACTACTCCTTTACTTTAATAACTTGAATGCACTTATTTTGACCTTTTTCATCTACTTGTGAGATACTTGAATCACTTGTGGGTGAGGGCCATCGCTCCACGTGGCATATACGAGTCCCTTCAAATGAAATTATACTGGTATTTTTATAGCGTCTTCATGAGTGTTGACGCCAGGGATGGACAGTGAGTAACTTGTTTTCGCGTGGCAAACAAGGCCATCACCATCAACACGTGCAATCACAGAAGCATCAGGAAAACAGTGAGGTCTCCAGCTTTCAAAGTCTTCAACTTTTGATGGCTTTTGATGTCTTTATGACTTCATCTTCTGGATTCCAATATTGTCTTCTCACTTTAATGGCCTTCGTCTTTTGCTTATATCTTTATTAGTATTTGCCCTAGTATCAATAAATCTTTCAAGTCTGTCATTTTGGTCTTATATGCTTTCAGTATTTACCTATGATCAATAATTTGTCTTTCACTACGACAACAATTTCAAATCAAAATGCTATTTCATGACTATGATGATCGGCATATTTATTTACATAGAAGAGCCTGAAAGCATGTAAAGACTGTGAGTAAGTGAGTGTTGGTGGAATGAAATTAGACCCGTATACTCCAATCAAATGAG
>MU130684.1:0-14264 GCA_015039465.1 Phlegmacium glaucopus
CTCCAAATAAAAGTATCAGTCTCTCCTTCTTTCCATTTTCGTTCCACTCCCCCCTCTCCTGCTGTGGTGCACCGAAGCCTTCTGCCCACGCTGTTTTTCCGAAACTATCCCTACTCGCGTTATAGGCTCTCCTTCTTCTAGCTAGTCCATGCATGTAAGGATCAAAGTTCTGTGGAGATGGCGGTGGGTTAGCGTTAGGGTCTGGCGATAATGTGCGTCCTCGTAGAAAATCTAACCCAAGTTGTTGGCAATTTCAACATAGTGCGCGTGTACTAAGTGGTTGCTTGCGTGTAGATGCACGAAGTTTCCACATTTCGGATAAGTATTAGGACATGGCCAATATATTTGGAGTTTTTTTGTTGTTGATCTGGATAGGTTTGTCCACAACCCGGGAGAACTAAACAAGAATAAAACATACGAGTGAATAATTTGCAATCAAATTTACAATCAAAACTATAAAAGACATGCGACACGAAAAACCTCAGGACTTTCTCCGCTTTGATAATCCTCCCTCAACGGCACCATTAGCCCCATCATCCCTCTTTCGTTTCTTCTCCATTTCAGCATCCTGCCATATTTTGTCATCAGTCACATACCAAGGAACGCATTTCTGACCCTTCTTCTCATCGGTAATAACCACAGGCACTCGAGTCTCCGGCCCTATCATAATCTGTTTATTGGAGTCCGGTAGCTTCAAGATTTCTGTAGCATAGATAGAGGTTCTGTCCATCTGGTCTATCATAGATTTGAAAGGCTTTTGACTGGCGGGATCTATATGTTTAGTCACGGTCGCAACCAGCTCCTGGCAATGTTTATGAATTCGACTTTGTAAAAATAATATGTTTTCGAATGCGGTCAAAACTGTTAGATAAATATTGAGCAAGTAAGGGAATTTTGAGAGGATAAGACGAACGAGATGATGTTGTTGAAGCCGCATCAGCACGCCGCAACTCGTTGAGTTCCGCTACTTTCTTTTCCAGCCGCTTTATATATTTCTCTGCCCATTCTGGACAGTCCGAGTCCGAGTCGTCATACTCTCCAGCCTCTCCCGAGTCGTCGTACTCTTCAGCCTCTTCTGAGTCGTCGTACTCTTCAGCCTCTTCTGGTTCATCGCTGGAATTCTCAAAATCTTTCAGGGCTTCCTGAGCTCCATCATGATAGTCGCTTCTACCGTCGCCTTCGTAATCGTCCTCCTCGGCAGTGTCGGTTTGATCTGCAGCACAATCCTGCCCACCAATGAACGACGTGTTATCATTCAATCGAGCTGACAGGGCGATCGGGTTACATACCAGGGTTTTCTGAATTGGCATCTCCTTAACCTGGGGGAGTGATTTCCGAGTCTTTCCCGTCCGAGTTCGCCCGAAATGTTTTTCATAGATAGACTTGGTCCTCTCGACTGACCACTTGAGACGAGATGCTGCCGTCTCGACGAGGTATTGCACATGATGAGAGCATGTCATTCCCCGGCTCGTACAAGCGTAGCAACCAGGTTTTCCTTTCAGAAACACGCAAAGATAATCCTTAGAACTGGAACACTCGGTGCATTCCTGCGAGAAGGGAACCGTAAAAAAGTGATCTTTGACATATGACTATTCAATGACTGACTGGGTTTTTCAGAAGAAATATATCAAGTCCAGGGAGGGTTTCCTCGATATCTACTAACGTGGTGCGCAGACGCTCACATACATACCCGATGGATGGTGGGCCTATCGGAGGAAACCGCCGTAAGTCGGTCTTGTTGTCCATACTACAGAGAGACGTTCGTTGAAGACGAGGGGGACGAGGGGGGATTGAGATGCACTTTTGCAAGGCGAAGCCACAAGCTCAACCTGAATAACCATTAAGTACTGTCTTTGTTTTTCTATTTTATACTATTCATCATGCGTCATTCCTTTGATTCACTTACAGTCCCGGACAAAAGAAAAAAAAGTTTAATTTACACCTCCGGAAGCCATCGGAATCAATAGAACAAGATTTTACTGTCTTGGCTGTGAATCACTGATTATTTGTCATATGTCAAAGAAGCTTAAGAAAAACATCAATGGCCTTCAGAATCAGATGATTCTGCGAATCGAGTCTTGATGCTCGAGACTCTCGTTAAAGAAGCTGGCCATCATTATAAATGTATCTTCTTACTCAAGTTCCGTCACATTGAAATGGTAAGTCTAATTATTAAATAGATCTCATTAAACTAAAGTTTCACCGGCACCCTTCAATACTGGAGATGAGTCAAGACATTTGAGGCCTTGAGGACGTAAAGCAAGCGGTGTTGGCTGTACTCAACCTCGTGCCCCGTTAATGTCATCATCAAATTCCTGGCATTGTATGGGTCTTACCGGGCTGTTGTTCATAAGCGAAAGGGTCATCGTATGTACAATTTCTCAGAGCGCTGTGGACGCCGTCGTCAACCCAACTTAGGCACCTAAAATCATTGATTTTGGCCAAAATTCTGGCATTTATAGTAGTCTACGGAATCCATACTACAAAATCAACACTCGTTCGTTCTCGTTTGCCTACTAAACAACTGAGGTAAAGTACATTACTTATTTCTTACGAACATTTACTTACATGTTATCTAGGCCTTTTCCTGTCTAGGTATAGATATTAATATATAGTCGTTTGGTTACATTAGGAAACGGGGATAAATGTCACCGATAAGTCCTGCGCATTCCATCGCATTCACACTTAATTTCCTAAATTCCGGTCCATCTGCATCTCTCAATGCACTCAGGAGCAAAGGCGTATTAGAAGACTAATGCCCGAAGGGTTATTCGGTAATTTCAACAGACGTAGGGTCCAGATAGGCCAGGAGTGTATTCCGTTCTACGCCTTCACAAAGGTTGATGGGAGCAGCAGCGGCGTGGGCATGTACTCTTGAAAAAACTGCATTTGACAGTAAGGTCGTAGGAAAGTAAAAGGAACTACATTGGTTCGGGGTCTTCCAGCGCAGGGATGAGTACTGCGAATAAATTATTAAGGTCAATGGTTAAAGAACGTTTTTTGGACAATCGACCGAAGAACAAACCTCCAAATCCAGAAGTGTTCGCGGTCTCATTAGAGATCGATGTACATAGTTGACCTCTATAACCATAGATTAGAACGCGAACGAAATACTGGAAGACTTGATGAGACTACTACTAACACACACGGAAAAGCAGCCATAGGAGTCACCAAATATGGGTGACAAATACTAAATTCTACAAAGAGCCCATTACGTCAGGCTGGCTACGGGAGACTACAATATTCCTGGAGAAAGAGACTTGCAAATTTTTTCAAGTTCTTTTTGAATCACCTATTAGCAGAACAGTCATATAAACAATGTCATAAGGGTTCATTCCACGTACACGCCAGTCATAACTGGCCATCATTGATGGTATGTACTAAAAGCGAGAATATGCATCAATGCAAGTTCCGATTGAATTATTGACGTTATAGAATACTTGCAATGCAGGCAGCAACACAGACCTCCTACCCATCACACAAGTAAGCCAATCCAAAGATTGTTCATACAGAGCAGGAGGGTCATCCGTTTCCGCCCAACTTGAGTTCGCGAAAGGCTACAGTAAAGAAAATAGAGCGACCACTGAAGTCAGTTCAAACCCAGATATACTGAGTCAAAACAAAACTTACTAACATCTTCCCAAGCCTCCACCGCTCATCTCGATTTCGTCCTCAGCAAACTCACCCATCCCTCTAAACATGCATGGAGGATGACATCCGTCCATCCAGAGACTTGCTTCACCATATTTAATCTTGCTTCCGATAAACTCCAAAGCACTAAGGACAAAAGGTAGAACAGAACGTTCATTACATTCGTTCATCTTTTTTATCATGTTCTATCGAACTTTGGTTCCAGTGCAAGTTTGATGGTCCAGTAGATGAAGGGGGATGACGAAGGCAATTGCGATGTACTAGAGGAGTCTGAAGGAAGTGGGAAGACGAATACGCCCCGTCGACCACTGCTGAAAGCGCCATTTCCGGGGAACGGTCGTCCCACTGTTAGAGTAGGGCCACAATAGATGGGTGACGGCATAAGAGCAGGTAGGAAGGTGAGGAAGGAGGCCAAATGCAGAGAAAAGAGGATGAGATCGGACATGCACAGCAGTGTAGAAAAGAATGTGGATAGGCAATGGTATTGGACGAGAACCAAGAATGAACTAGAACCAAGAGGAGGTTGAGACAGAGATTGAGCAAAAGGAGGAAAAGTCTCGAGCGACTGAGAGACCTGGGATGCTTCAGCTGAAGAAAGGTATGTCACTGAAGCCAATTCGGTCGTTTCTGGGACTAAGGAGACTTCCAGATCAAGGTACTAGGCTGCGCGAGGGGTGGGCTGGACGGATGGACGAATTGAGCTACCCTTCTAAATCTCCGTCCTATAAATTCCAGGTTTCGAATTTATCCACCCGCACAACACCTGAAGCTACCATATCACAAACCACGTGCACCTTACTCTCACGTGTGGCAAAGCCGGTAACGCTACCCGGGCCTTCTGAATCTGCATCCTCCGAATTCCAGGTTTCATCTCAAATTATCCACTTGCACAACACCTGCGGCTACCATGTCAAAAAACTCAATAACGATGTAGAGAAGCTGGAAAAGACCTCAATGGCACTGATCATGTAAGTGTTCAGGCAACCGATGTCATACTACTCGAACGCCATATCGTTGACGTCATTCTAACGCCTACTAGGGATGCTAATTTGAATCCTTAGATCCAAAACGATTCACCAAAACGTCCTGAGCGCAAGAAATATATGATACTGAAAACACAGTCCCAACACTCAAACGTCAAACTCGTTACCGCTGTGGTCCAGAAAGAGGCTTCTTACGAGGTTCAGCACTTGCTTTTTTTAAAAAACTTATTTCGAAGGAACTAACAGTGCTATGTACTTCTGATGTGATTACAGAAAGCCCTTGAAGCGGCATTCGACGTTTTCAAAGTTCCACAAGGCCATACTAAAAAGGGGCTCGCGTTGAGATGTCGACTTGAAGGTTCTCGGCCAGGGACCGATTGGATGGTCATACAGCCTGCTGTGTGGGACGACATAGTCGATGACATGGAATTTTTTCTTTGTGGATTTAACACTGATTTATTACCTTGATCTTCCCCCAAACAATTATAACTTACGACGATGATCTGATTCCATGACCTCTTGATAGTTAAACTAAATCCATGGTCCAGTGCTCCGAGTCTGCCAACTGAAATACAATTCTCGTGATTTTGAGGATGAATGACAGTTGCTGCTCCTTGCTGTTTTCTTTGAACCTGATATTTGAGATGTTGGAGGAAAGGGTGGCTACAAGAGCTTGAGGTCCGACTGGCGCACTGATTGCTCCTGGAGAATGGTAAATCCCTTGTTTCTTTTGAAAAATGCCGTCGTTTTCGCTATAGTCGCGCCAAGTTCACACTCTAACGAAGCAAACTCATTATATACCCCTGCACAACGTCGTCTAGAGCTCAGAGTTGGACAAGAATCGATAAAAATATTAATAAGAAAGTCAAGGTTCACGAAGAACTTGATTGCAAAGATTGGTTTGGCAACGGTAAATTACTGAACCAGCACGGAATCCCCTAGTAAAAGGCGAGGGGATTGTTTGTTTGATGGTTCAGTTGTTGCTAATATGATCTGATGATCTCTCCAGGCTACCATTGAGAAGGTGTATTTTGTTCAAGTGACTGGGTAACATTTAAAGTTGATCCGGCTCGGCGTTTACGACTACTAGTCATAGAAATTCATGTCTCGATGAATCTGTACACCTATCTAATGTACAATTGTCCATTACAATTTATTCATATTCACAGCTCCGTCTAGCAGGGCAGGAAATAAACTTCTATCGCTGCTCTCGTGTCGTGCTTTCCTCTTCCTTCCCTGTTTCTTTCGCCATTTCCTTGACACGCTTACGCACCCCTTCGCGTCTCTCAACACCCATATCGCGTGCTTCTTGGCGTGCTTCGGAGAGAGCTGTGGCAGCTGCACGCGTTTTGTCGAATTCAAGAAGAAAAGAAAATATGAACGACGATGATGGTACACTGGGTGGTGAGTCGAAAGGAGTGTTTGATGACAGGGAGAGAGGAGCTAGAGATGATGATGCGAAGAGGGAGAATGGGAACATAGAAAGGACCGACGTAGGGAAAATTATGGAGATAAATGTCATTGGAAGACTGGGGAATAAACCTCCCACCAGTGCCTATAAGAAAGATATGTTTTTTTCTTTTAAGAAGTATGAAAGTATACGTACCGCAACTCCAAATAAAAGTATCAGTCTCTCCTTCTTTCCATTTTCGTTCCACTCCCCCCTCTCCTGCTGTGGTGCACCGAAGCCTTCTGCCCACGCTGTTCTTCCGAAACTATCCCTACTTGCATTGTATGCTCTCCGTCTCCTAGCTAGTTCATGCATGTAAGGATCGAAATTCTGCGGAGATGGCGTTGGGTTAGCGTTAGGGTCTGGCGATAATGTGCGTCCTCGTAGAAAATCATATGCAGCTTTGATAGATCGAAAGCGTGAATGGGCTTCTGCTGAGTTATTGGTGGAGAGACGGGCATAAGATGAATCTGGGTGGTGTGCACGAACGAGATCATAGTCTATTATATTACTGTAATGAGATGTGAAATCGAACAGGAAGAAAACTTGAACAGACGCACAACGTTCTTTGATCTCTCCTTGGGTGGCTCCTGGACCCAGATGAAATATTTGATGCGGAGTTGGTTTAGCGTGGGCAGGGTACGGATAAGGATTCTGAAACCGTGGAGGTTCCTTGCCAGAAACAATCCGGTCTTGAGTTCCAGCATGAGACATAGTAGCATACCGGGTGATATCGGGGGTAGTTCCAAAGATGAGGGGGCGAGAGCATCTCCTCGAGAGACCAGTAGACTCAGCCCGTAAACGTGCTTGGATGAGAAGGTGGAGGTGTAAGGGAAGTTGTTGTCGAGGATGTAGGTGGTGCATTTGATAGAGTCAGAGGGCAGCCCAAATGTTTGCTTGTTGTATAACCAAATATAAATATGCTAGCCTTGCACTAGACCATTAGGTTGACAAATTTAATGGGAGGGAGGAGGATCATATCAATAAGCTTACAGTAGTGATGGGTACTGGGAGAAATCGGCTTCACGTATCGGCACGGGAACTTCCTTTACCGGCACCCTGGAAAAAAGGAGCCAGTGTCGTGTACTTATAAACCGCTCACTGTGCTCTACCAAAATCGCGAACGTCTATTGCTCTCGTGAAATTTTTCTCTTTTCGCTTCTTATCAGCGTCGATTTTAGATTGATTTTAGAGGGTATCAGGCCCGCCACATCTGCTCGTCTGGATAAACGTGGAAGCTTGACGATGGGGTCGCCGTCCACTAGATGGTGGATGATATGCACCTGATAGTCTTTGTACCGTGGAACCTCCGATATCGCTTGGTTGAAGCTCATTCTTCACGTGCTTCCTGGACTTGTCATGTAACCCAAGCTTATCCATTTCTTTCCGCACGTCCCTACCAAAAGTAATCTTCGCCGCCTTTGTTCGCTTGGCATGTTTTTGAAACTCTTTCTTGTCCCCTAGTCTGACCTCTGCGCTGCCGCTCCTGCTCCTTTTGCCAGTTTGAACAGCTCCAGCATTTCTTGCTCGACAAGTGTCCAGGGCATAACGTGCCAATGGACTCGCTATCGCAGATTTGGCACTTGGAAGCCTCTACGCATGGATAACTTTGAAACTCATAGTTGAAACGTGAGCATGATATTCAGGCGAGGTAGCTGGTTATAGCGAAGACCGTAGACGCTGAGGAAGACAAAGGTGATCCTTATTTGCCTCTGTGCCAACATCTGTCTCCTCTGGCGATCTTTCTAGCTCTCCCCACAGGCTTTCAGGATGAAGGTTTCTAGGTGCTTCTTGATTTCTGATAATGAGGCCTTTATCTTGCGGTGGCTCGGCGGTCACTCATGCCTGTTAATATGGATAACTGGAAGCGGGACGAAGAGATCGCAAAGTCAGAAAACTGCAAGTGCCATTGGCAAAAGCCTGGGCCTAGCTAACTACGGAATAACAGTAACAACGAAGGGTATATCTCAAGTCGGTATATAAGAATTTGAGAAACTCAAGCGCCAGCGATGACGGAGCTGCAACCAATGACCGCGGTGGCTTTCTAATGATTGGCGTTTCTCAGAACTGGGCAGCTATGAGCAAACTGGACTACTTACGAATTCGTTGTTCTCGCAGCACATTTCGTCTGTAGTGCAGGTTTGGGTGCTGCCGAGATTGATAGGAGAGCAGGTAACTAGATTGGAGAATAGGTGAGACTTGAACTTGCATCACGGTAGCTAATAAGTTGACTTACAACCAACGAGGCCGGTGATAGGAGTGGCAACACCCAAAAGGCCGAGCTGCTTAACAACGCTCGGGTCAGTGGTCTATTAGATTCAACTCATTAGCAAGTTGTTTATTACTACTCTAGCTGACGATTAAAACGTACGCTTCCATAGGAATGGCAGCACTGAAGAGTTCCAGTGCTGCAGGAGTTTGTGATGCCGCCGGAGGGGGAACCACCACGACGGATCAAGGCCGCAGAGGCGAAGAGGGGGAGAGCGAGGAGGACAATGGAGGCAGAGCGAGCGAACATGTTTGAGATAGAGTAAAAGACAGGTAGTAATAGAAGCTGGGTACGTGGAACTGAGAAAAGTTTACTGTGATATTTACAACTTGGGTCCATATATATAAGATTCTTTATACTTTCCAGAGACAAAAGATGACGTTACTATCACACCCAAGTCTGTTTATCTCGCCAGGGAAAAATGACTGTGGAAAAAAAAATTGGTTATAAATGCCAATGCTGTCATACTCGCAGATCCATAAACGTTAATAATTAAGCTAGTGTTGAACGGTGAGGTGTCAATGTCACTTGTAAGTAATAAATCGGGAAAGACCACAAACGACACACCCACACCCACACTTACAATGACAGTGTTGATAATTAATTTATGTCGCTGATTGATGGAAAGTGGTGTTGCTGATGGGGAACGTTAGGTTAGCTTTGGTTAGGTCAGATTTAAAGTTTAGGCATAGGGCTTAGGGTTAATGGTTACAGATGGAGATTTTTTTTCTCTCCGCGCGGTAGAGCGTTCTCAGAGTTCTCAGTGACAGTGAGGAGAGGATACGTGCACGCTAATCTGCGACACATTTTGGGTGATGTGTCGATCACCTGCTCATCTTGGGGAGTGTGCTGCGTAGTACATCCTCTCCAGTAGAGTTGCCAACCATAATAAGCCCTTAATGTTGCTCTCGACCCCTGACCAACTTGAAAGCAACTACAATGCATCATCTCCGGAGCTGTGTCCATCTGTATTCTATCCTCCAACCTTCTAAGTTCTTGCCCAAAGTCGCGAACGTCTATAGCTCTCGTGTAATTTTTCTCTTCTCTTTTCGTTTCTCATCAGCGTCGACCTCAGATTGATTTTAGCGGGTATCGGGCGGGTTCTGGTCGTCTGGATAAACGTGGAAGCTTGACGATGGGTCACCATCCACTAGTTGACAGTTGTCCACTAGATGATGGCTGATATGCACCTGATAGCCTTTGTACCGTGGAACCTCTGCTCGGGACCACTTCGTTGCGAATGAGCGATATTACTTGTAGTTGAAGATCATTCTTCGCGTGCTTCCTGGACTTGTCATGTAACCCAAGCTTATCCATTTCTTTCCGCATGTCTTTACCAATGTCGGGCCGGATGCTTTGCTCACTTGGCATATTTTCAAGTTTGAAGCTCTTTCTTGTCCCCTAGTTTGGCCTCTTTTGCCCGTTTGAACAACTCCAGCACGTCTTGGGCATAACATGCTGATTAATGTCTCGAGCAACAAAAAGGCTCTATGCATGGATGAGTTTGAAACTCATGGTTGAAACGTCAGAATGATGTTCAGGCGAGGTAACTGATATAGCAAAGACCTTAGACACCAAGCTGAAATTAGAACGACGAAAGGTGTTCCTATTTGCCTCTGCCGACATCTGCTTTCTGTCAGTGCATAACGTCTCCTCTGGCAACCTTTCTAGCTCTCCTCACAGTATTCAAGATGAAGGTTTCTAGGTGCTTCTTGACTTCCGACATGTGCTCATGAAAACGTGTAAATGTCGGGCCCTCATCTTGCCAGCGATGGCTCGGCTAATCATGCCTACTAACATGGATCACTGGAAGCGGGAGGGAAAGATCGCTGAAGTCAGAAAACCTCAAGTGCCATTGACAAAACCCTGGGCCTAGCTAACTACGGAACAACAGTAACAACGGGGGGTATTATTATCTCAAGTCCGTATATAAGAACTTAAGAAACTCAAAGACCAAGGTTGACGGGACTGCAACCAACAACGACGGCGGCATTCTAATGATTGGCATTTGTCAGAACTGAGCAGCTATGAGCAGACTGGACTACTTACGAATTTGTCGTTGTCGCAGCAGATTTGGTGAGTAGTGCAGGTTTCGGTGCTGCCGAGGGCACTGATAGGAGTGCAGGTGACTAGATTGGAGAATAGGTGAGACTTGAACCTGCATCACGGTAGCTAGTAAGTGGACTTACAACCGACGAGGCCGGTGATAGGGGCGGCGACACCCAAAAGGCCGAGCTGCTTAATAACGCTCGAGTCAGTGGCCTATTAGGTTCAACTCATTAGCAAGTTGTTTATTACTACTCCAGTTGACGATCAAAACGCACGCTTTGAGAGGAACTGCAGCACTGGACAGTTCCAGTGTTGCAAGAGTTTGAGATGCCGCCGGAGGGGGAACCACCACGACGGATCAAGGCCGCAGAGGCGAAGAGAGGGAGAGCGAGGAGGACAATGGAGGCAGAGCGAGCGAACATGTTTGAGTTTTTGGGATAGAGTGAAAGACAGGTAGTAATAGAAGCTGGGTATGTAGAACTGAGAGAAGTTTACTATGATATTTACAACATGGGTCCATAAGCAACTTTATACTTTCCAGAGACAGAGGATGCCGTTACTATCACACTCAAGTCTGTTTATCTCGCCAGGGAAAAATGAATGGCTGAAAATTTTTCGGTCAACAATGCCGTCATACTCGCCGCTCTGTAAATGTTAATAATTGATGAGGAGCCAGTGCCAATGTCACTGTCATTTAAACCCAAAGTAATAAATGAGATTGTTAGGGCCACACTCTCCGGGCTCCCCTTCGGTTTTCTGGGGTTTCAAATTTCTCTGTCTGGGATTAGGATTAGGGATCATGGCTACGGTCTTCAAGTATGGCAATGTGCTCCAATCGTCGCTGTGTTTCTTCGCAACGCAACAGACCTTCATAAAAAATTCCACCATGTGGTATGCCTGATCTAGTCCATATATGTATGTTGAACCTCTTAAGCCATTTCTAGAAGATCTCCGTTCTTTAAAGTTTAAGCAATCCGTATAGATCAGAGTATGTCTACAATTGAGAGATTTTACCACCCTGATGAATTTGATTACATTGTCATGGTCATTATTACTCGTACAAGGACTGACTGTAAAAGTCAATCGTTCAAAGTCTCCGCTCAAAATACAGGATCGGACACGACATATTCTGTCCATCAGGGTATAATAGGATGATGAAAATAGGTTCGAATTTCTGATCTCCACCTGAGTTTTTCTTCGACTTGTGATGAATACATGGTTCTACTGGTTCTCCGAGTCGATCGTATAGTATCCATCTTGACCTACCGGTGGCCCGGCCCCGGCGGCGAAACGCCTCTCAAATTGCCTCCACTTTCTTGCCTCGAGCCTTGTGAATTGTCTTTTTATGACTATAGCTTGTTCAGCAAAGATGAGGTGTTTCTGTGGCTTGGAGCGCTTTGATGATGTATTTGCAAGTGAGTCCTCTTAAGGCTTGCAGGGAGTTCGTTGACTTGTCTGTGAAGGCCGTCGTGGCAGACGCACGCGGCATGTACAAGTTCTTTTTTTTTTGTTGGCGTTTGCTGTCCACATCTTATAATGGCATGTTTGTAAATTCATTAACTGTGACTCATGAGGACGAACAATTTCTGAGCATAGATATTGGCTTCATAACGGTCTGGGAGTGGATATCAAGCTATATCAAGATGGAAGACCATTCAGTGCCAAGACCCCGAATGCAAGAAGTCGGCCTTTGCCGGCTAAGGCACCGTGACGGCCCCCGAAAAACGCCGTTTGGTAAAAGAACGAATTCCATAAATGGAACTCGTAACGGCGCAGCTAGACCCTCATAGTGCTATCCACGCTTTCGCAGATTGACATCTCTTTGAGTCTTGCATCAAGTTCACTAGTCGCGGCAGTCTCATTAAGGGAGAAATCACGCTCGGAGAGGATGGAGCAGAAGACAACATCAGATGAGGATCATGATGGAGGTGGATACGAATCAATAGGGAATCGGTGGGTTGTAGCTTGTCTGCTGTTTGGATAGTATGAGATCCCCCTGATTACTTCTAATACCAGATCTTAAGCAGTTAAGATGCCAATTATGTGCGCAAATGTTGTCTCTGATTTATTTAGTAGGGTCACGGTTGTCAACATGTTGCTCTCGACTTCAACAACAATGATCATCGTCGGAGCTGTGTCCATCTGTATTCTATCCTCCAACCTTCCCGCCAGTGTCCAGTTATACCTATAACAACAGGCTTACCGGACTACTCATTGGCACCCTTTTGACTGGAGAAAAAGGAGGAAGTGCTTTCCGATTTCGTGCACTTATAAACTGCTCACTTTAGTGACACTGGCACTGCTGTGCTCTACTAAAGTCGCGAATGTCTATAGTCTCGTGCACCTTTTCTCTTTCTGCTTCTCATCAGCGTCGATTTTAGATTGATTTTAGAGGGTATCGGGCCCGGCGGGTGTCACGTCTGGTCGTGTGGATAGACGTGGAGGCTCGACGATGGGTCGCCGTCCAGATGGTGGGCTGATATGCCCCTGATAGTCCTTGTACCGTGGAAACTCCTCGGGGCCACTTCTTTGTGAATGAGCGATTCTCACGTAACCCAAGCTTATCCATTTCTTTCCGTGCGTCGTTACCAAAAGTAATCTTCACTGGGCCGGATGCTTTGCTCACTTGGCGTGTTTTTGACTTGTCCCCTAGTTTGGCCTCTGCGCTGCCGCTCCTGCTCGTTTTGCTCGTTTGAACAGCTCCAGCATGTCTTGCTCAACAAATTCAGGACATAACGTGCCAATGTCTCAAGCAACAAAAAGGAGGGAGCTATCGCGGAATTGCACTTGGAAGTGACTCCCTCTATGCATGGATAAGTTTGAAACTCATAGTCGAAACGTCAGGATGATGTTCAGGGGATGTAATTGGTAATAGTATAGCGAAGACCGTAAACACTGAGTAAGGCTGAAGTTAGAAAGACAGAGGTGATCCTACGTGCCTCTGCCAACATCTGGTCTGCGTCAGTGCTTAACGGACCCTCTGGTAATCTATCTCGCTCTTCCCACAAACTTTCGTGATGAAGGCGTCTAGGTGCTTCCTAATTTCTGACATTTGCTCATGAGAATGTAACAAAGGCCTTGATCTGGCGATGGCTCGGCGGTCAATCATGCCTACTAACATGGATAACTGGAAGCGAGAGGAAAAAGTCGCTGAAGTCAAATGCCATTGTCAAAACTCTGGGCCTAGCTAACTATGGAGCAACAACGACAACGGGGGTATTATTATTATCCTAAGTCCGTATATAAGAACTTAAGAAACTCAAAGGCCAGCGTTGACAGGGCTGCAACCAACAACGACGGCGGCATGCTAATGATTGGCATCTGTCAGAAATGAGCAGTTATGAGCAAACTGGCCTACTTACGAATTCGTTGTTCTCGCAGCAAATTTGGTGAGTAGTGCAGGTTTCGGTGCTGGCGAGGACACTGATAGGAGTGCAGGTGACTAGATTGGAGAATAGGTGAGACTTGAACTTGCCCCACGGTAGCTACTAAGTTGACTTACAACCGACGAGGGCGGTGATAGGGGCAGCAACACCCAAAACGCCGAGCTGCTGAATAACGCTCGGGTCAGTGGCCTATTAGATTCAACTCATTAGCAAGTTGTTTATTACTCCAGTTGACGATGAAAACGTACGCTTCCGTAGGAACTGCAGCACTGGACAGTTCCAGTGTTGCAAGAGTTTGAGATGCCGCCGGAGGGGGAACCACCACGACGGATCAAGGCCGCAGAGGCGAAGAGGGGAAGAGCGAGGAGGACAATGGAGGCAGAGCGAGCGAACATGTTTGAGTTTTTGGGATAGAGTGAAAGACAGGTAGTAATAGAAGCTGGGTATGTAGAACTGAGAGAAGTTTACTATGATAT
>MU130690.1:6859-20587 GCA_015039465.1 Phlegmacium glaucopus
CGAGTAGTATAGGAGTTACAGAAGGTGATACAACAGATAGTAAATGTGATAGCTGTACGAGGAATTGTAGATGGTAGGCAAACAGGGAACCGATCACTATGTTGTTTCGCTAGTTAGATGATAAGCGTAGCCAGTAGCCGAGCGCAAACTAGCATAGAAACCGGGTAGTAAAGTTCTTGCCGGGCAAATACCTGCGTAGTCGATGTAGAGGGTAATACAGTTTCCGAAACAGTAGCAACAACACCGATACCTGGGTGTTCAGAAGCGAAGTCGATAGATAGAACGGTATGGAGCGAGGACCTAGAGTGAGTCAGGGGATAGGAGTGAGTAGATGGAGAATAGAATAGTAAGTGACGGTTTTGGTAGTAAGTGCGCCATGGACTTCGGAAGGGTGGGAGAAATACTGTTAAATCCTTCAGGTCCTCCTAGTGCTGATTCGTCGTTAACGTCTACTTAGTCGTCGTCTCCTAATAAGAGCGTCACACAGTTCACAATAGTTCCGACGTGCTGTACCCTGGTACACCGTTCCTCATAGGCGCACGCTCGACGTTGTTCCGACGCGGAAAGTGCACAACTGAGTCCTGGAAAGTGTAAAACTGTACTGGTGTGCGGATACCTCAGCTATATAAAAACGATAACCTGATACATGTGACGGAAGGAAAGAAAAGAGAGCGTGAAACTGTGAAATGTCTAATAAAATGACAAGGAAAAGAAAAGGTAACAAGAAAAGAAGAGCGTCGACAGGAGAGAAATAGAAAGAAGGAAACTGTCGCGCATGAAAAAAGAAAAAAATAACAAAATGTATCGGAGTAGGAATCCATATTTATGACGAGAAAACATGGTCCTATCCATCAAGTCAAGTTAAGTAAGAATGGGGGGTGAAAGTAGTAGAGTCACCTTAAGGTCACTTAAGGAGGGAATTCGAGCGAAAAGAACGGGGAATGACAGTTAGAGATGAGGATGTTATCGTTGAACGAATGGTTTTGTTGACCAGGAACGCGATTCAGGGCCGCTTCCAAAATAGGTAAGCAAATTCAAAGTCCGCTTATTTTCATGATGGCGACTTTTAAGCTTTCTTCTCACGCTACCAATCAGTATTGGTGTGCGACACCGTTGTTTCACCCCCACACCCGTTTCAGCCCCCGAGTGCCCGTATTGACCACCCACCCACCCGTTTCAACCCTGTTTCAACCACCCAGCCCCCTTTTCAACCACCACCAACTCATATCGACCACCACCTGCCCATATAAACCACCTACACCCACTGCCCACACCATTTCGACAACCTACCCACCTGTTTTGGCCACCTTCCATGTTTAGCGCCTGTTTCCACACCTACCACTTCGTTTTGACACCCTCTCCCTCTAATATCTTTTTTATTAATTATAATTTTGTATTTCCAATGTATTAGTGACCTATCCCCCTCACAAGGGATAATTAATTGATTTTAATTTTAATCTTAAGTCTTATTAAAAAAAATTATGAAAATTCAGTGAATTAGTAGTGATTGAATATGAGTTAGCATGAATTGACTTGGTACTGAGTAAATAAAAATAAGTAAATTGTATATACTAATAGTGATGGAGATGATGGTGCAGAAATAATAAACAAATTGTATATACATAAAATCTGTTAAAAAGTCCAGTGAAAGTCCGGTGGACATCCACTGGACAGCCACCAGACTTTGACCAGACTTTTAGCGGAGTCTGGTGGACGTCCACCGGACTTTCACCAGACTAGCGGAGTCCGGCCGGAGTCTGCCGGACAATGTGGGGGAGTGTAAAGTACACCAATTCCTGCACCAGCGAGAAATATAGCACAGGTGAAGCATTTCATGATCTAGTATAAAGTTTGAAAAAGAGTCACTGGGTTTGTTCAGGTGATCACCCAGAACACAATACTTATACATGTATGAAATTGGCTAGAAAACGATGACAGACCGGCTGTTTAAGGTACTATAGCTGTTAGGTTTCTTCAGTCCATAGGCTTTATGTATGGGCTCCATTGGTCCAAGCCTCATTTGGCTGTCGGATTTACTCTGCATCAACCATATATTGATTGAATAAAGAGCTTGTAATGGGCGGAAGGCTGGTCAGACTTCTGATTTCCCACTCATTGCAAGAAATATTATATTTGGGTCATGACCCATGGCTATACTACAACAAAATGATTGGGCCACAAAGGCGGGTGACCCGTCCGCGACAGATGCATCAACAAAAAACTTCTCAATATGTAATGCGCCAAAAAAAACCCCCTGGGCAGCCAGAAAGCTGACAAAGCCACCCAACTCTATGACACCCCAACTTTATGACGCTTGCTCTCACCAGGAGTAACAATCGACCCTGACCGCTTGTTGGACTTGGGAGATTCATCCACTTCAATGATGTCGGCATCCTGAGGGAACATAGGGATGCGAGTAGAGTCAGCTCTTGGGCTTGAGAGCTCTAGTGGGGGGAGCAACTTTGGTGTTGTGGGCCGGGGAATCAGGGAGGCTGGAGTTGGGGAGGCTGGAGTTTGGAAGGCCGGAGTTGGGGTGGAGGGTTTGGCGATGGAATCCTTATGTGGGAGCCTGACTACCTTGAGCAGGGCATTGAGTTTTTCTCTGGTCTCACGCAATGCAACATGCCGGGATGTTTCCTCCACCTGTTCAAAGATGGCCCTCATAGCTGCCCCAATGTTCTCATCCCGTGTGTTTGTTGTCTCCCAGAGCAACTTAAGGTGGGTATCAAACCACTCCCATGTCGTCCGGTTTTCTTGGGTGAGTCGGGCCACTGTTTGAGATAACTGCTCAATTTTCTCATTCTGCTTGGATGTTGCCGACTCGTAATCTTCCAGCTTCTTGAGAATATCAGGGGGGAAGGACATTGCTAGAAAGGATATCAGCTAAACAAAGAAGAAAAATATTCAAACAACTTACCGCCGTATTGGCCAGGCTGGCCAGGAGGGATCTGAGTCGGGGGCTTCCTCCGTGACATCCGCTGTTTGGCAGGTGGAATGTCAATCTCCATCTCAACCTCATCATCATTGTGAGCAGGTTCAGCCTGCTTTTTGCCAAGGGTGGGAGTGTCGGGAGCGGGGTCCGCTTGCCTCTTGCCACAGGCAGAGGTATCGGCAGCAGGCTCACCCTGCTTTTTGACCTGGGGAGCTGCAAGCAAACACTTCAGTTTCCAGTGGTTGCACTCGAAACAGGCGGTGAGGAGGTTGGTGGCCTTGGGATTGTGGTGACATATGTGGCCACGTTGGGTGCACATTGTGCACTTGGGGATATTCTCGTCCATCCCGACGGTCGACGGGAGAGGCCTAGAACCCCGTGCCTGCTGTAGGGCTTTGGGTTCTTCTTGTTCTTCACCAAAATGTTTGTCATCTGACAATCCAACAAGTTCTTCGGAGATTGGGGCCTTCAACTTGCCCTTTTTTGATGGTCCTGCAACCATGCAAGCCACACAATCTTGTGGCTTCAGGCGCAATGGGGGTGGGATGGTTTTGGTTAGGGCAGCTTTACTGACTTTTTTCATGGGTGTTGGCATCCCCTTCAGGGAATCCAAGGTGGGGGAAGGGGACCGACTCCACTGATCAGGTGGGCCAATCCATTCGGCCACAGGTTTGTTGCTGCAGAAATTGAACACGGCATCTTTCAGAGGCTGGTAGTGGACATTGGGCTGATAGCCCCTGCGATGTGATGTGATTGTAAATTGGGGCAACATGGTCCAGCATCGTGATCCTGGTGCTCTGGATGCCTTCAGTCACGTCGTGAAGCCTGTCAAACTCGTTGAAAAGGTCTTGGTGGACCAGGGCATAACTCCTGTCCTTGATTGCTCCCCACAGCTTCTTTGCCCAGCCAACCACCTCAGCATGATGTGTTTGTTGTTGCATGGCACCCATCTGGGCCTTGGAGGATTTAGCAGACTTGGAAGGCATTGGGCTGATGTAGCGATGTTAGGAGTAGTGGGGGAATGGTGGTTGAAGATGAAAAATAGGGAGTTGTCTGATAAACTTTTGTTGAATAAAATAGTTAAATCATGATCACGTGACTTGGCAAACACAGCAGTGGGTGTAGGTGGTAGATATGAGTTGGTGGTGGTCGAAAAGGGGGCTGGGTGGTCTAAATGGGTGGGTGGGTGGTCGATATGGGCACTCGGGGGCTGAAACGGGTGTGGGGGTGAAACAACAGTGTTGGTGGGTGGTTGAAATGGGCAACAACAACGAGGCGTTGTCATTGTCATTGTAGCCTGTTGAAACAAAAAAAAACCCCCCAGTAAGGGGGGTTTGTCTCACCGTACCGTAAAATCAAACAAAAACACCCCCCCCCAGCAAGGGGGGGTTGCCATCGCCATCCATCGTCTGTCATTGTCATTGTCGTTTGGTCGTTTGTTTGTTGAACATTGTCGTTTGGTCGTTCATCATTCATCATTCATTGTCGTTGTCGTTCATTCGTTGTTTGGTCGTTCATTCGTCATCCAGTCGTGTGTGGTTCGAAATCTAAAAAAAAAACACTAAAAAAAACCCTCTCTGGTGAAAGGGGGGGTGGTGATGGTGGTGTGTCAAGGCAGAGGTAATCTAAGGGTAGTAGTTAGTAAATTGAAATTTAAGATTTAAAAAACAAACCAAATACCCCCCCCAGTGAGGGGGGAGTATTGTTGTTGTTGTTGTTGTTGTTGTTTGTCATCACCCGTTGTCGTCACCCATTGTTGTTGTTGTTGTTGTTTGTTGTCATTGTTGTTGTCCATTGTCATCTGTCTTCGTCGTGGTAGGTGGTTACGGGTTATTTGTTGTGGTTGTGTAACAGTGGTGACGGTGCTTGTTGTTGTGGGTCACATGTGGTCACGTGACCAACTCGTAGGCTGAACAAAACACAAGATTTGGATGGCAATACAACATTGCAACCATATATTAATGAATAATATTAATTCTACTATTAGTACATTTTTAAATATTACTAGTGGTTGAGTCTGGTGCTGTCCACTGACTGTCCGTTGGACTTCATTGGCCCAATTCCGGTGATTGCCCACTGGAATGTCCGTTGGTACTGTCTGGTGGACTAATTATCCGACCGGACAAACAGCAGAATTGCCATTGGACAGTCTCCGGAAAAAAACACCTATTTTCACCAGTGAAAATTTGGTATTTTCCAGAGATTTTCCGGTGACAGTCCGCCCGGAGTCCGCCTGGAAAATGTGGGGGACTGTAAAGACCTCAGGAATTGCTATATCATGATGCATTGCAGCAAGACAGGAATGCTGACCAGATTTCTTTTCTCTGTTTTGAGTGTGCAACTGGAATGTATTCTGGGGAGTGACCGGGGAACCTTGAATTTGGGTGGACCAAGCACAGCAATTCTGAGTGATCACAAGGTCTTTACAGTGCCCCACGGTTTCCGCTCGGAATCCGAATGGAATCCGAGTGGATTCCAAGCATTCCGAGGAGCAAACTCGGACTCCAAGCGGAATATTTTCTGGCAGGTAACCCCCTCAATTTTGTGAGTTTGGTCGGAATGTATTCCACTTGGAATCCACTCGGAGTCCAAGTGGATTCCAAGTAAATTACTCGGAATCCGCTCAGACTCCAAGTCCGAATTGAGAATTCCAACTTGGATTCCAAGTGGAATCCATTAGGAATCCACTCGGAATCCACTCGGAATCCAAGGATTCCAAATATTCCAATTGGAACCATTGGAGTTTCCAAGTGATTCCAATTGCCAACTTCCTAATCAAGTAATTAATCACCTGACTTGTAGCATATGACAAATAAAAGAATACCAGTAAGGAGGATTGAACCAAAGACCTTGAGAAAGGTCATGTGACATAATTCCCACACTGCATCAGTGATCTACCAACTGCACCATCATTGCTTGTATATATATAAAAACTAATGGTTATATATACCCTTCCCACCTGACTAAATAATATATTCTGGCACTTGCTGAGGGGCTACTACCATGTATTATATACCAAAATGTTCATAAAAATGAGGGGAATCCATTGGTAATAAAATCGTGATGTGATATGCACTTTGATATGCAGTTATATGCGAAATACTGCAGAATATACTGTAAAATAATGCGCTCTATGCTTATAAATGAGTCGAACATGACGCACCATATACCGATAGAATCGTGCTAATAACAGCTTTCAGAATATATATAAATCACGTGCATGCGCCATGTCTGGTGCGTGTTTTTACACATTTTACATGTTTTAATATTGAAAAAGGGCTTATATTCCCACGCTCATAGTATGGTTAGATTCCCTAGCAGTGTAGTTTTCTATCGGTATAAGGTGCGTCATGTTCGGCTCATTTATAAGCATAGAGCGCATTATTTTACAGTATATTCTGCAGTATTTCGCATATAACTGCATATCAAAGTGCGTATCACATCACGATTTTATTACCAATGGATTCCCCTCATTTTTATGAACATTTTGGTATATAATACATGGTAGTAGCCCCTCAGCAAGTGCCAGAATATATTATTTAGTCAGGTGGGAAGGGTATATATAACCATTAGTTTTTATATATATACAAGCAATGATGGTGCAGTTGGTAGATCACTGATGCAGTGTGGGAATTATGTCACATGACCTTTCTCAAGGTCTTTGGTTCAATCCTCCTTACTGGTATTCTTTTATTTGTCATATGCTACAAGTCAGGTGATTAATTACTTGATTAGGAAGTTGGCAATTGGAAAACACTCGGAATCCACTTAGAATCCACTCGGAATCCACTAAGAGTCCACTCGGACTCTATTTGGAATCCACTCAGACTCTACTCGGACTCCACTCGGACTCTGTTCGGAATCTACTTAGTGACTTGGACTCCAAGCAGAGTCCGAGTGGAGTCCGAGTGGACTCCATTCGGAATCCATGATTCCACTCAGACTCCACTCGGACTCCACTGGGAATCCAGTCGGAATGCTTGGACTCCACTCGGATTCCGTTCGGAAGTGTGGGGCACTGTAAAGTACTGGTGATCATGCAAAACCCAGGCAGCAATCGGGCTGCATTTTGGCCAAACACCCAAGAAGCATTCTGGGTTGGTGTTAGGGGACACTCGATTTCAACCTTAGAATCATACATCCCGCCTTTCCGATGACCTCCATCCTTCCATCCAACTCTGCTTCTGTCACTAGTTTACTCCGATACTCCATAACTCCGATCCGACTCCGACCCTCCGGTTTGCCCCGTCTTTTATTTTTATTTTTCACATCACACCACTTCTTAATTAATTAATTAATTATTATCGTATCATTCCTTTATTTATTTTATATCTCCGTTATGTCCATATTAGTACTTAAATACCCCACAGCCTAGCAGGGATCCCCATCCTTTCCTCGGGGCTCCCCTGCTAGGTGAGTCACTTGTAGATATCCCTTTGAAATATTATTAACTTTGGATCCCCTGCTAGCTTGACTAAGTCAACCTTGCAGTTGCCCTAACAGTCAGCCAAAGATAAACAGGAGGTCATAAACCAATATTGCCATGTCTCTCTTATTTTTACCATACTTGGAAGGAAGGTCCCTTGGTGCAATGCTTGACAGCCAGTCAAAGTTAAAAAGTTTGTCTGTTTGTCTGTATAGGATAACTAATGTGGGCCTTTTCAGTGACCGCTTTTGTTGAATTTTGACCTTGAAGCCCTGGTATACTCCGTCCAGGAGCCTTCTGTCCTCCCATTTTGGCTCATTTCTGTCAATGGCATGCTTCCAAACTGAAGCATCCGGTGGACTGAAACAAGCCCTAATGGGAGGCCAGAGAGCTCCTGGACCGAGTGTACCAGGGCTCCAAAGTTGAAATTCTACAAAAACAGTCACTGAAAAGGCCCACATTAGTTATCCTATACAGACAAACAGACAAACTTTTTAACTTTGACTGGCTGTCAAGCATTGCACCAAGGGACCTTTCTTCCAAGTATGGTAAGAAAAAGAGAGACATGGTGATATTGGTTTATGAGTTGCATGGACCTCTTTATTGTTCTTTGGCCGACACACAGAATGCTTCTTGGGTGTTTGGGTGACAGGCTGAAATGCAGCCGGAATGACCAGATTATTTTCCAGATCACTAATGATTCTGTTCTAATTGGAATACTTTCCAGATGACTACCGATTCGGTTCTGACCAGATTATTGTCTGGATAACTAATTATTCAGTTTTGACCCAATTGCCCAAATATCTTCAGGCAGGCTAAAGAGAGCATGAGCTCATTGGCAGTTATTTGCTTAGAGCTAGTTCGGATGCGCTGTGTGGACAAAACTTTGGGTCATGTTGAAGTTGTGCCGAAGTTGCCGGTGGCAGGAGTCTGAATATGAATATTCAGCTATGTATCAACTTCCTGATTATCGATGATATGGATGATATGGCAGGGTACCATCCTCTTTTTGAACGTCAAAAGCTCTTAAATTCTGCTGTGTCTTTAACAGCTCTTGGTGCTCAATTTGTAACATCTCTTCTCATGGCTAGCCTGCACCAGGAAAAGGCATCTTGGAACGAAAAGGAGGTAGAGGCGCTTGTCAACTATCTTTGGGAACACAGGGCTGCATCAGGGAAAAACCACTTGGATACGTAGCTCATCATACCCACAGTAGATACAATACCCTGGTTGTCTAGTCCCCCCCATGGGTAGCCCCAGTATTTATCACTTAATATTAGTAGACACTGGTAGCATCTTGCTCTCTGCTGATACTCATAGGTAGTGTTCAGTATTTTATAACTATGGAAGCTACTCAGCCTACTATCCGATGATATATTCAGTGTGCAGGCTAACTATAGAAGCTACTCAGCCTACTAACGACTGATATATTTTGGTGTGCAGGCCATTGGACATATTTATAATTTCCGCTTGTAATGAGGAACAAAACCCAAGAGCAAAACAGGCATTCACGCAGCAAGTCAAGAAAGGACAAACGCATGCATTCAACAAAATAAACTACTATTAAATCACTACTCAACGCTACCTACAGGCCGTCAGACAGCTCACTGTCAGTATCACCAGTTCGGCCATCAAGTTCTGTTTGAACACGGTCTTTAGCCTCACCAACAAGCCCGGAAATAATGGTAGCATCCTCATCAACCACACCAGCATTGCGACTAAAGAACAATGGTTATTACAGCTACGAGCTCAGTGAGAAATAAAGATGGACTTACAGGGCTCGGGAGAAAAGTTTCTTTCGAATATTCAATGTGACTGCGAAATTAATGCTACTCCAAGTTTTGACTTCGACTCGGTATATCTTGTGTGCATGGATGACATCCTTCTCAAAGAATGTGGCCTGCAGAAACGCCCCCGTTGACCACTCCCGGAGACAGAAATCAATCTGTTGGGGTATGAGAAACTTAAAAGGGCAATTTATGATTGTCAATATGAATACGCACCATTGTAAAGATGAGTGAAAGTGTTTCGAGAGTGATAGGGTTGAAGTATTCACTGAGAACGGGCCCTTGAGAACGCTTGTCCTCAAACCATGCAAGATATAGGATCTCGGAGATGATTTTGTTTTGAGCAAAGCCACTCATTGTATCAGGATCCTTCAGAACATGAGTTTAATGAACAAGAACGGCAGCGGCTGAATCATAAAGACTTCACCTTGTAATGAAATGCACCCTTTAAGATTAATTTTTCGTAAAGTACTCGATTTCGGGCCATGGCTTGGGGGGTTGCCTTGCGGATAAAGCCATAGGTGGCAATGATTTGAGGCCGAACGCAAGAGACAATATGACCGCGGATTCGTGATCCACGCTTCTTGACCTACAACATCAGGTTGGCTTGATTCTGAAGAAACTATGATGGACGCAATAAGTGTGACGAACCAATGTTATCATCCTATCCGATATCTCAATCCATTCATCAGCATCCTTCAACGCTTGTTTCCAGCACCGTAATGTCCATTGGCGGCAAAGGGAAATATCAGGGAAGGCGTCATGCGTTGAAACGAGACCTTCGTAATCGAACATTGCTCGAATGAGAAGTGCGCTGACTACATCTTCATAATCAGCTGCCTTTGCACGTTTACCAATCACAGCCCCATCTTGGAACTTTGCAATGGACTTCGCAGGCTTCTTTGCTTGAGCCAAAGACGGACCATGATGACTAGAGGAAATTTCACCAAGGGTCGAAGGAGAAGTAGCACGGTCACCTTGATATGTTGCACTGGATGGTGAGGTGTGGCGAGATGGAGATGTCATGGCACTGGCAGGGTGATCATCGTACTGAGTTGTATGTTCTGGTGGAGATGACTGGCGATTGAGGGTCAAGAATGCTCTGTTGCTGACTTTTGGGGGATTTGCGAGGGCTGCTTGCTCTGCTGTGAGGTTTGTTCGACGCAACTTGGGTTTTTCAACCTTCTTTTTCTCTGTAGGGGCAAGATATGGCAGCTTCGTTATCTATAATAGTAATGAAATTGGAGGAGAACATTAAATAATGGGAGACACGTACCGAGGTATGGAAACCAATATCATCCTCAGGGTCACGCTCTTCGCTCTCACATGAGCTTTCACTAGGGTCACTAGGTGCTGTTGGTACTTGTAATTAGTTTGGTATTATGGCAAAAAAGTGGCACAGTACCGTTTTGTGCTTTCAAGGCATCCTTTTTTGCGTTCGCAAGCTTTTTCTGGAGGTGTTTAACTTTCATAGACTTTGCGGCTGCGTTCTGGTCATCTAAGATATCTAATGAGTGACAAGAACCCAAAAAGAACAATAGTTACCAAGGGCCGCCTGCTTTACAGACGCAGTTCGTGGTCGGGTCTCGCGTGCCAGCGGGGCAGCCTGAGGTTGGGAACTTGAACCACTACCCTTTGAAGTTTTCGTCTTCTTCTTGGGAGGAGTATTCCTGTGGTCACTTTCATCTGAGCTAGGCTCGGGTGAGGGTGCCTTGCGTATGGGCATGACTGGGAGAAATTAATCGATGAGGTGAGAAAGAAGAATAGAAAAATAATGTGACAAACCTGCGGACTCCACCGGAGCATTAAAAAAGGGCATCAATAGATTGGATCAGTTGAATGAACGTGAAAAATTCCAGTTGGAGCTATTAGCTTTTAGCCTCCAGTCGCAATGAACGCAACTCACAAATGCATGTATTGCCCAGCTCGATTGGCCACTGAACAGGGTTTACGATCACATCTCGTTCAATCCTTGAGGTGTCGCACACGTCATGAAGCATCTATTGTTGATGACTCTGACTCTGACAATCAGCGCGGAGAGGGAATAGATGCAACAAGACTTGACATACCGTTAGAAGGCCTTCCTTCAGGCTCAGACTCTAACTCTGACTCTGACCTCCCGCCATACATTGAAATTGACCCCCCAATCGGTACTCCAGGGCCAATGGAGGACGAACCAAGGCAATCCGAGTCAAGGCAGTCAAGTGTGACAGTTGAGGATGTGGAAGACGAAGATGACAAGGCCTCAGGCTGGGAATCACGCTTTATCGAGGATTTCCCAAGACCCGCCGGGTTGCCTCTTTCTGCGCAGAAAACAGGGCCGACAGAGTTTGAACAACATTTGAAGGCGCAAAGGGAGGCAGGGGAGGCGCCATGGGCACCATTTGAAAGCGAAGATGAGTGGGAACTTGCCAGGTGGCTTATGACTTCTGGCGTGAGTCAAACAAAGATAGACTCGTTCCTAAAATTGAACAAGGTGAGTCACTTTTTCGGAACATAGAGGAAAATAATAATTCACCATATCTCCATATCAGATTAAACATGGGGCCGATCCTGCCTTTCACAACGCAAGATCGCTTCTCCAAAGAATTGACTCTCTCCCCGATGGACCACAATGGACGTGTTCGACATTCAGGATCAAAGGAGATCAACGCGATAAGGACGGGCAACTCAGAACGGAGGATGTAGAGCTGTGGCACCGTGATCCTGTTGAATGTATCAAAGAACTTATGGGAAATCCAGCATTCAAAGGAAAGCAATGTTACGCACCTCAGAAGGTTTACAAGAATGATGATGGAACAAACCGCGAGTACAGTGAGATGTGGACTGGGAATTGGTGGTGGAACCTTCAGGTAGCAACGAATTATCACAAATCATCAGTGGGAAAATAGATACTCACCGCATGTCGTCTGCTAGGAAAAATTACCAGATGGTGTAACCGTATGCCCAATTATCATCTCATCCGACAAGACGAGCCTCTCACAGTTTAGTGGCGATAAGCAAGCATGGCCTGTTTACCTCAGCGTTGGCAACATCAGAAAGGAAACTCGACGCCAGCCAACATCACGCGCGATGGTTCTCATCGGATACATTCCGGTTTGCAAGCTTGAATGCTTTTCTAAGAAGTCACGGTCAATCGAAGGGTATCAACTTTTTCATGAGTGCATGCGCACCCTCTTGAAACCTTTGGTTGATGCTGGGAAGAATGGCGTCGACATGAACTGTGCTGATGGATTTATACGCACCATCTACCCGATCTTGGCAGCATATATCGCAGACTACCCTGAACAGTGTCTGGTTGTTTGTTGTAAGGAAAGTGCCTGTCCTCGCTGTCTGGTAAATCCAAAGGAACGTGGGGCTCGTCTTTTTTCTGTTTTACGGGATCATGACACAACGGTTCGCATTCTAGGAGAAAAAGCTCGAGGTTTAAACCCACCTGAGTTCCAAGCGCACAGCCTTCGTGCGGTTAACCCTTTCTGGAAAGATCTCCCTCACTGCGACATCTTCTCCACAATAACCCCTGACCTCCTTCATCAGCTTCACAAGGGGGTATTCAAGGACCATATCGTTAGTTGGGCCACAACCTCAGTGGATGGTGGTGAAAAAGAGGTCGACCGTCGGTTCCGAGCAATGTCCCCTCACCCTAGCCTTCGCCATTTCAAAAAGGGAATTTCACTGACGACTCAGTGGACAGGAACAGAACACAAGAATATGGAGAAGGTATTTCTTGGTATTCTTGCTGGAGCAACAGATCCAGCTGTCGTGCGAGCCGTACGAGGGGTCTTGGATTTTATTTACTATGCCCATTTTGAGACACACTGTGATGAATCCCTATCCCAGCTTGACGCGGCGTGGCTCACATTTCATAACAACAAACATATTTTCGAGGACCTAGGAATCCGAAAACATTTCAACATCAGTAAGCTCCATAATATTAAACATTATATCGACGCAATTTGCTCACATGGCACGGCTGATGGGTTCAATACCGAGGGATCGGAGCGACTTCACATCGATCTTGCAAAGATGGGGTATCGGGCTGGAAATAAAAAGCAATACATTAAGCAGATGACAATCTGGCTCCGGCGTCAAGAAGGCATCAAAAGGTTTTGCGTATACCTTCAGTGGGCTCTTCCGGGCTATACTGCGCAGGTTCTTGGAGGTGAAGGGGTCGGTGATCAGGGAGATACAGCAGGAGAGGAGGAGGAGGAGGAGGAGGAGGAGGAGGAGGAGGAGGATTCGGGTGTGGACGACATACCAACAGTGAAGGAACTTGAAAGGTACACAGTTGCAAAGAAGGCAGCGTTGGGTGGAGTCTCTGTGGCATCCATCATCGCTGACTTTGGCGCAATCGATTTCCTACACCATCTTTCCACTTTCATCGACACAAATCAACCAATTGGAACTAACCACCCAACTATTTCCTCTACATTTGACGTTTATAAACAGGTTCAATTTGTTCTTCCACCAATTCCCGAGGTCTCATCAATGCCCACCATAGATACTGTTCAAGCCATCAAAACAACTCCTCGCACAGTAACCTCCCAAGGCATCAAAGAATCTGCCCCCGCTCGCTTTAGCAC
>MU130694.1:0-11197 GCA_015039465.1 Phlegmacium glaucopus
CACCTTTCGCTCTGAGGCAAAGCAAACAAACTCAAAGTCTGTGTATATTGCCAGTATTCGTCAATCAAACCCACTGATTTTTATGCAGATCAAGTGACCTTCAAAACGACCTCTTATCAGTACTTGCTACAAACTGTACCTTACCTCCACCTTATTGGAGCAGAAGCGATGTACGAGAGGCTATTGCGCTGCATGCCCTTAATCATGTTACGAAGTGTGTTACTCGGTCTCATCGAAAGCAGTTTAATTCTTACTTGCTACTTTGTAGAAAACGTCGGCATGTACTCAAAAATAATGAACTGCTTTCTCGAGCAACAAAAACCAATCCTGATGCACTACCTGAAGATGTTCAGGACCAAGGGTTCACTCGACCTTCAATCCTCGTTCTCCTTCCCTTTCGCTCTTCCGCCCTCGACTGGGTTCCGAGCCATCGCATCTCATACCCCACCTCCTAATTTCCAGATCGAAAATCAATCTCTATTTCTGTCAGAATACGGTTTACCGTGAAAACAATCACATTTTGTATGACATCACCTTGCTGCAAGATCACCACCCCAGTGGTCTCTATCATAGCCATGCCGAAGCCTCTTCACGTACAAGTTACCGCTCGTTCTTCGACACCAAAAATCAATCATCTTGGAATGGGCAGGCTGACAGCGAGCCCTGAAGCAACGAAAACCCTTGGACTTCTTAAGAACCAACATATCCCAATCATAATTACCAAGAAGGCTGCCATCTTCCGCAAGAAGCCAAAAGAAGCTTTTTTGCGACCAACTCGCATCCCTCCTGAGCAACTCTGAACATGAATCCGAGGCTGACGTCAATCATACCGAAAACCTCTCTCAGGGCAAGACCGAGGACGAAGTTGCTGGCAGTATCTTCAACATCGTTGTTGAAACTTTGAGAATCTCGGCGGACAAGGCGGAAAACAATGTTCAGACTACCTTTGCTGAGGTCAGTATCTTCTTTTTGCCTCCCACATCACTTGCTCACGCATTGTGCTATGTGGCTCGGAATGGATTCAGCTAAGCTCAGCTGCCATTGATGATCAGCAGTGGCTTTCCATACTTCACCCAACATCCAACTTTCGTTGGAAATTGCTTTTGAAGCTTTCGAAAACGCCAATGCACCCAGGTCCCATCTTCGTCCCTGCTGAGGTGGGTGAAGGCTACATCAAGCTTTTGTTCGCAGATAAGGTTTGTGTCTATCTCTCAGGGCTATTGCACGCGTCATCTAGCGTTTTCTTCTTCAGCTTGTACCAGATTCTGTGGAACCAGTGTTACTATAAGCACGGCTCGCAGACGGATCAGCTAGTGAGTAAATTGCCTCGATAGGCGACTGAATACCCACGTCTTGCGTTCTAGCCGCCTTGACGTACACGGACCTTTCACTGTTCACACCTCATGCAGTTCCGGGCTGATCGTTTTCGACCACGGTACCCATCATTCATATCTGTTGTCAATCCAGAATGCTCACGGCATCTTCAGCTGTTCAATATCCTCAATCAGGTCAAGGAGAGTCTGCAATCATCCGGAGTAAACACACATACGGGGTACTAAGTTATTCTCGTATTCTGATGGTGCGGTTCTTACTCAATTTCAAGTCAGATATCGGTGGTCGTCATCGCTGTATACATTAGCCCGGAAAGCCAGGTGGTATCTGGAGAGATGGAGGCCATTGAGAAGCTGATCTCTGCAGTCAAAGCGGATGGACTCCAGGCAACGAAATTGGGTGTGGACTAAATCCCACTTTCGCTCGAATCTGATCTGACCTTCTGTCAGGCATACACGGCCCTTCCATTATGCCCGCTCTTTCTGCTCTGAAAGCATGGTCAGATGAGCATGGAGCTTCCCTTGATGCGTTGGAGAAACCATTCGGAGCAACGAAGGCCCTTGGGTCTGAGAAACCCAACATGTCTGTGTTGGGTTTGCCGAGTAAGATGTGACTTAGGGTTATTCGCGCGGGATTCACTGCATCCTCAAACGTCGTGCCTGTTTCCAACCGGCTTTCTGTAGACTCTGCCACCATTTCCATTTTGAGTCGGCAACCAGGCAGGTTCAGTCATATCTACTGGAAGCATCCCTGACGCCCTTGTCAACCGCTTCCGCAGAGCCAAGGGTTTCGTCGGGTAGCTCAATTGCATCGGTTCGTTGGGATGCACTGGGTTTGGAGGCGGTAAGGGAGCAGCGGAGAAGGAGAGAGAGATTATGGGGCAGAATGAGGAGAAATTGGATATTCGAAGAAGCCACCGCCAGCTCAGGATGAAGAACAGGATTCCGCTGAAACAGAGGAACAGCCAGAATCTTCGTCCAACTCAGACTCTCCTACTGCGCGGGACGACTCTCCTTCTCAACTTTCTTCACCCTCCTCCATCAACCCCTGGCTCAATTGCCAAGCAGTCCCTGCCCGAAATCTACCCCCAGGTTCTGGCTCTTCCTATTGCCCATCGCCCCCCTCTTTCCCAGTTTCTACAAAGCCGTAGTCGAAATCCAGCCGCTATGGCAGCCATAAACGAAACGATGAAACGCGGTCAACCCTATCTAGGTGCCCCCCCTACTCAAAGACGAGAACATAGAATGCGACATCATCGCAGACATCAACTCTGCCCATGAAATTGGTATCTTTGCTCAGCTTACCAGCGTATTTGCTGTGGCTGGAAGAGGCGAAGACGACAAAGAGGATGGCTTAACCGCTGTCTTGTATCCCATCGTTGAATAATAATAAAACACTTGCCCAGCTAAGATCACCGAAGATCAACCGCAAGCGGTGGAACCTCCGACACCCCCCGTCTTCTCCGCCTCCAGAACGACAACTGGCTGAGCAAAATACAGGTATCCATTTTTTTTTCTTTTCTTTTTTGCCATATCTTCTTCACACTATTCCAGATCCGTACAAACGGCTTTCTTGCATAAACACAACATTTCTGTTGTCAACGTTGAGAGTATCATCATGCTACCCTACAACAAAGATGACCAGTATACCTGTGCTTTCATGTCGGAAAGTGTGTCTGTGTTCAAGGATATCGCTCAACTGAACCCTCATGGAGGGTTGCAGGGGAGAGTAGGGTAGCTTACTGAGCATGTCAGATGCACTTGCCCCCAAAAAACAAGATTAGAGTGTGAGATGCACATCCTATTCCCTAAAAGGCAACATTGCTGAACGTAGCATGGGCTAATGGGCTAATAACAGTCAACAGTGGTATCGACAAGGAGGAGCTTGTACAGAAATGCTAATAAATAGTACATGGTGAAGTTGTAAGTGTCCAAACAATGAGAAGCTACAGTAAAGATGTGTTGATACCTGCATATGCCTACAACCAACCAATAGATGAAGGAGCACAGAAGAAAGAGAAAAAGTCATAGAAAAAATAGTCTTCAATGTTGTTGATGTCAAGGTGCCTAGGTGACAACATTGAGGTGCACATTGGGGAACCCATTGGCCTTGATACGCTGGAGGAGCCACCAGAATGGGGTGGCATAGGTCATATCAGAGGACATTGTCTTACTAGAACCACCAGTAAGCATGCCACCAATGCGGCCATGGATGTCAGCAATTGCTGAGCCTGAATCACCAAGTTCTGAGAAGGCTTCTGACTTGCTGTCATAGTTGATTATCCCCCATTCCATGGAGGTCTGGTTGATGGACATGTCATTGAAGTGGTAGTCACGAACAATGGAGAAGATGCCATTTGCACGGCCAATGGTGGTGCCAGTGGCATTGCCATTCTTGACAACCAACAAGCATGGTTCACCATCCAAGTCCCACATGTCGGGGTCACACATCAAGTCATTGGTGATGATGCCCATAAGTGGAAGCAGACGATCTTCAGGATATTCAAACTCCCAGTTGGCATCTCCATGAGGAAAACATTTGACTGTGAACTCATCAGATGTCAGCTTTGTTCCTAGATATAAATAACATTTAGGTTAGTAAACAGTCTTAGTCAGATAGTCAAAACACACCAAGGTCCATCTTATTGCCCTGGAAGCCATCACCAAGCTTGGTGTGGTTGACCTGGAAGATTCCCCAGTCCTCTGTGAAGTGATTTTCACCAGCACCAAGAGTGACAGCTGGGGAGTGGAGGATATGGCCCAAGACACGGTTGTCAAGGTTGTTCCAGTCCTTATTGACCTGATCAAGCAACACTCCAAGTGCCTCTATTGCCTTCTCTGCCTTGTCCAGCAACCCCTGAGTCTCAATCCGGGCCACCTTAGCCTTCTCAACATCAACATTGTTAGTGCCTGCCTCCCTCTCCTTGAACCTTTCAATCTGCTTCCTCCAGCGCTTAATTGTGAGGCCATGTTGCTCAATCCTAAGTTTGATTGAATTGATGAGGTTGGTGAAAGCTCTCTTGCCAAGCAGGAGGACATCTTTAGGAGGCACACTGGGGTGGTGAACATAGTCAATGTTGGCTTCTTTGGATCCAATGAGGACATGACGGCATGAAAGGCCCAAGAGCCTATTGTTGTCACCACCTTCAGCAAGGTAGAGGGCCATTGTCCCCTGAGCATCAGGCCTGGCCTTGGTAGAGATGTGGAGGCCAAGGGCAGGAGTGAGGGGACTAACAACATCAACAAGTGGGTCCAAGTCATTGACAGGTTCAAGAAGCTGAGGACCAACCTCACGTATGTAGAAGGACTCGCGGAAGTCAACATCAACATCAGTGATCTGGTAGTCCTTGAGGAGGGCTAGGACATCCTGAGCTGCATCATGGGCAGCCATAGCAGAGGTAGACTCAGGGAAGACACCAATCCAAATAGTAACAGGACCAACAACTGGTTTCTTAGCCTTGCCCCCTTCACCCTTGCCCTCTTCTTTACCCACAGCATTTTCTTCATCCTCAGGTGCTTCATCAACCTCAACCTTCTTGAAACGAACAACATCTATTGTTGTAAAGCGGATCTAGATATCCCAGTTAGCAAACTCTATGATATGATGGATATTAACTGACTGTGTGAGCATCCATAACCTCAACAACCTTCCAGCCCAAGTCATCATTCCAAACCTTCACAATCGGATGGGTGAAGACTTCACACAGCTCCTTCAAGCGGTGCTGGGCTTCAGGTCCCCTGGGTGGGGACCACTGCTCCTTGCCTGTGCGGTAAAGTAATGTAGGCTTAGAATGCAGGCCTGCATAATAGAACTGAGCCTCGGCCTTGGAGACCACATGTGGATCGGGGGTGTAGGAAGTAGCATGGGACATGGTGTTGCCACCAAAGTCCAGAGAGGAGAAGGTTGAGGCAGTGATAGTTGGGGGGATGGTAGCCTCGAGATCTTTGGCAGAAAGCATTAAACAAAGAGAGGGAAAACAAGATGGTTAGCATGGGGTAATCATAAAGAATCTAAGGGACAGACTAGTGTATGATTTGAAAATGGAGTCGTTTGTGTTCGAAATTGGTGGTGTGAGTCAAAAATGGGTCGTTTATGTTCAAAATGGATGGTTTGCGCTTGAAATAGGTGGTGTAAGTCGAAAGGAGGTTGCTTTATGTTCAAAATGGATGGTTTGCGCTCGAAGTGGGTGGTGTGAGTTAAAATGAGGTCGCTTGTCTATGAAATGGGCGGTGTGAATCGAAACCCGTCGTTTGGACCCGAAATGGGTGGTGTGAGGCGTCGTTTGTGTAGGAAATGAGCGGCGTGAGTCGAAAACGGATCGCTTGAGTTCGAAATGGGTGATGTGAGTCGAAAATGCGTCGTTTGTGTTCGAAAGGGGTATGTGAGTCGAAAACGAGGAATGTTGATCGTTGTTTGGTAAGTCCATCCCACAATTGCCAAAAATGGTAGTAGAACAAAAGTTTTGCGTTTTAATACTTGTATTACTGTATTACTATAACAACGGCAACTTGCAACAGTTACAATACATTTTTAATGTCTAATCATTACTACATGATCGTCAGGAAGATTTGATAAGGTCCATCGCCGTCTCTGTACCAGCAATTCTCTCCAACTTAAACCTATCATACTTGGAGAATAAAACTCGACAAGTAATGTCCGAAGCCTCTACCCCTTCGTCAAGGAAGGGATATGAAACCAACTCGGTGAAATATTGAGGGTGGTCAGGCGGCCCATAGAAGATGATATTTCTTATCCCACGGATTTTATATCTGGGTTATGGCGTGCGTTAGAGTAGGATGGTATGATATGGAGGAACGAAACTTGCCTCTTGTAAAAATGAAACCGTTCGCTTATAAGAAGGAATGCCTTTTGGCCTAAGAAGAATGCTTGACGAGCTCTTGAGATATCCTGATTTGTCGAATATCTAGGAATTGTGATTTGTTTAGTTAGGATAGTCGACTCAGGGTGCTACGCAGGCGCTTACTCTGATAATACGGTGAAAGAAACGCCCGCAGATTTTCGGAAGTAGTTGTGTACGCGAATGAAATCAAAAGAAGACGGCACGAAAACGATGGTGTTTACGCTTTGTACAGCAGATTTTAAGACGGCGAGGAGGAGCTGTGTAAATGTAGACCATTCTTTTAGCAATAAACGATGTGACCAGGGAGAGACAGACGTACCTGAGTTGTGAAATGATGGAATCGCTTTTCAGGTTCGTCGACGGGACTAACGCAGTCAAAATGAATGAAATTCTGGAAAGACAAGAGGAGTTGGCGTTACTTCCTCTGGTCACGAAACAATCAAACCTACTTGATCAATCCCATCTGGCACTGCGATTGGCTGCCAGTGCTTTTCCGTCCTAATCTTCCCAGCGACATTTTTGAGGGATGAGTTGTACAAAGACCTAGTTTCGGCAGTCTCGTATGCTGACAACAATATCGATTGTCGCAGGTAAGCAGCGCTAGTGAGGAAACGGTGAGTACAATTTGATTTTCAAAAAAAGTAGTTCTACTCACTGTCCATCGAGATACCAAGGTTTGATACGTGAAAAGTCAGTATCACGAGATTCTTTCGGAAATCCATTCATGTGTGATAATACAAACTGCGAGGATCTCCATAAGGTATGGAAAAGGGAAAAAAAAAAGAGTCGCAAGCCCACCTTGACGTGATCCCAATTTTGCATCGTAAGTGCGTCCATCTGGTCAACGATAAGCATTTCAATAGATGATAGATAATCCTGGTTTCTGTTAAAGATTGACTTTTGAGTTTTGGCAGAATAAGCAAGTTGGAAAGGTCGAACTTTTCTTTCTCAATAGAACGCCGTAGGCCAAGAGGACTCGCAATGACGATGTCGCATTTATAAAAATCTGCGAACAACTTGACTGTTTTCCGCGTCATCTTCACTCCTACTCTGAAGTTGTCATCCACGTTTCCTTTGAACGTGTCTACATGGTCTGGCGCATATGTTCCGGGCTCTGCTGTCACCAGTTTGTCAACGGTGCCAGCAGGTAAACCGTATTCTGACAGAAATCGAGATTGATTTTCGATCTGGAAATTAGGAGGTGGGGTATGAGATGTGATGGCTCGGAACCAGTCGAGGGCAGAAGAGCGAAAGGGAAGGAGAACGAGGATTGAGGGTCGAGTGAAACCTTGGTCCTGAACATCTTCAGGTAGTGCATCAGGATTGGTTTTTGTTGCTCGAGAAAGTCGTTCATTATTTTTGAGTACATGCCGACGTTTTCTATAAAGTAGCAAGTAAGAATTAAAGTGCTTTCCATGAGACTGAGCAACACACTTCGTAACATGATTAAGGGCATGCAGCGCAATGGCCTCTCTCATACATCGCTTCTGCTCCAACATGGTGGAGGTAAGGTACAGATCCTTGTTTGTAGCAAGTACTGATAAGAGGTCGTTCTGAAGGTTTACTTGATCTGCATAAAAATCAGTGGGTTTGATTGACGAATACTGGCAATATACACAGACTTTGAGTTTGTTTGCTTTGCCTCAGAGCGAAAGGTGCTCTTAGGATTTCGAGGATCTGATGGATTTATCAGTGAAAGTGTCGGCAGAAAGGGTTAATTTACGGGGTTCACACTGGTAGAGGTAGTCGGGGCAAATGTACTTGCTTCTGAGGCATCGGGTATTGAAACAATAACTGATCCTAGTTTGCCTAGTTTCTCTCTTGACGTCTTCCAAGAATGATCTTGCACAGCACCCCTTGATTTTTCTGACAATGCTTCAGGTTTCATGCCAAAATGTTGCTCATATGGATCGGTAGCGTCTAAGATGCGTTCAGTGAAGAAAAACTATGGTCAATTGCTCTTAGGAACTTTGTGAATGAAACGAACCTTTCGGTTCTGTATCTGCTAGTTCGTCCCCCATTTCCACGTCCTCTCCATTTGCAGCAGGCACAATACCTTCTTCCTCCGTAGGGTCATTCTCCTTTTCTTCGGAAGTTGTATTTGGCTCTGTGGACTTCCGCTTGTTTAATTTCTCAGAAGGAATAAAATCCTGTTGGACTCTCTTTCGTTTTCCTACTTTTGTAGCAGATACATTTAACAGTGTAAGGAGACGCGTCGTTATTGAGTTTCCGTCGTCCATAGGTGTTGGTGATTCCCCTTCTTTAGAAAATCTCATCAGCTGCAGCAGAAAATTCAGATGCTGTTGGCCAACAAGGCCAAATATGAACTTTTGATCACGTCGCGCACGCGACCTGGAATCGGTCCGCCACCGCGTTTACTTCTCTGAACCATTCAGGACCAGAATTTCGAACCAAAACGTGTGATTGTTTTCATATTACGTGCCTTATCATCTTGCATCCAACATCGTTCAGGCGAGGTGCGTTAGCAAGTTATCGAAGTTGGAAGCAACGATTTGGCAACCATGAGAGTCTTATGCGTTGCCGAGAAACCGTCTATTGCGAAATCAATCAGCCAAATACTTTCAGGCGGTCAGTTGACAACAGTGGGTGATCTTCTTCGTTCTCTTGAGTCATGGCCACTCACGCGTCTTTCTTTAAGCACAACACACAGACAAGTTACATCAAGAACTATGAATTCGACTACCCACAAACAAACTCTTTCTTCACAGTGACATGTGTGTCTGGACATCTGACAGGCATTGACTTTTACGAAACACATCGGAAATGGAATGCTTGCGATTCATTTGATCTATTTGACGCACCTGTGGACATTCAAGTCGCGTCAGACAAGAAAACTATAGAACAGAATCTTCTTACGCAAGCTCGTCGGGCAGACGTGCTAATGATATGGACTGATTGTGATCGAGAAGGAGAGCATATAGGGATGGAAGTAGCTAAAGTCTGTCGGAAGGCGAAGCCCACTATCCGGATAAAGCGGGCGAGATTTAGTGCTATTATCCCTCAGTACGCTGCTCCAACCCATTTCGTAGCCTCTTTGCTAATATTATTCGCTGACAGGCAAATTCACAATGCTGCTCAACATCCAGTAGAACTCGATAAGCGACAAGCAGATGCTGTAGAAGCTCGAATTATTCTGGATCTGAAAGTCGGCGCAGCCTTCACTAGGTTACAAACTTTAACACTACAGGGCCAGGTTCAACAAATAGCTCAGAATGCAGGCATTGTCTCCTATGGTACGGTATTGTGTGAGTTTTCGTAAGGCCACACTTATAAATACCTCCGTCAGGCCCCTGTCAATTCCCTACACTCGGCTTTGTGGTGCAACGATATTCTTATGTGAAGCTCTTTCGCCCAGAAAGCTTTTGGTATATCTACCTTTCCCTGACAAGGCAGACGACCTCTTCTCAAGGCCAGGAAGAAACCAAATTCAATTGGAAACGGCATCATTGTTTTGATCGATTCGCTGCAATAAATATCTTCTCTTTGATGATGGAAAGCACATTGGCCAGAGTTACCAAAGTCACCAGCAGTAACACGAAGAAATGGTATGAAACTTACTTATTACCAAAGACTCTACTGGATCTCATGAAAAAATAGGAAACCGCTTCCTCTTACCACTGTAGAACTTCAGAAAGCAGGATCGAGGCTGTTACGCTTGGCTCCGAAGAAAGTACTAGATGTACGATTTCTCTTAACAGTCAGATTTTAAACGTGCCCAGTAATGATCATGCCCATATAGATTGCTGAGAAGCTTTATCAACAAGGCTTTGTGTCATACCCACGTACAGAAACCGATCAGTTCGATCCTCAATTCGATTTCATGACTTTAATTGGTAAACAAACAGTGGATCCCGCTTGGGGCGCATTTGCCGCCTCGTAAGCGACTTTCTTCTTCTTTTGTTCTTGATCGTCACGCAATGCTTCTTCGTTCGCTAGATTGCAACAAGGTGGTTTTGGCGTTCCAAGGAAGGGAAAACATGATGACAAGGCCCATCCTCCGATTCATCCCACAGCACATGCAGGTAATCTTGCAGGAGATGAGAAGAGAGTCTACGAATATATCACTCGCCGATACCTGGCATGTTGTTCTAAAGATGCGGAAGGCTGGCAGACAACTGTGGATGTAGTGTATGGGGGAGAATATTTCTCAGCAACAGGTTTGTCAATTTGTCGTTCCTTCGTTGACTGAAGTATTGAGTTACGGATAGGTCTTATCGTGCGAGAAAAGAACTACCTCAATGTTTACATCTACGACAAGTGGGTTGGACATCATATTCCTGACTTTGAAGAAGGCGAAGAGTTTGAACCCACTATATGCGAGCTCCGCGAAGGACAAACTTCTAAACCAAATTACCTGACTGAAGCAGATCTTGTTACACTTATGGACAAGAACGGCATCGGTTTGTCATTGCTTTGAAAGTCATTGGAAGATCCCTCGTACTAATTTCCTCTCTCTGTAGGCACTGATGCTACCATTGCACAACATATTCAAACCATTATCGATCGTGAATATGTGATCGAGCGAATGGAGGGAGGAGTCAAATATCTGGTTCCTTCTACCCTTGGAATAGGATTGATTGAGGGTTATAACCGCATCGGACTGGCGAAGAACGTCAGCAAGCCTCAACTTAGACGAGAGGTAGGCACGCATTGCAAACGACATCACCCACCCACTCAAAATTTCTTTTCTCCCCCTTTTTTTGGCAGACGGAACGTAGAATGGTGCAAGTTTGTGAAGGCGCAAGCACCAAAAATGATATGCTCGTTCGAAGTCTTGACCAGTACAAAGATATGTACATTATTGTTAGAAGAGAGTTTGAAAAAGTTACTTCGGTAAGTTCAGCTTTCCTTTGTTGATATGTTAACAAATTGACGTTTTCTGCAGAGTGTACAACAACACTTAGCGGGTCAGGGGGCTCCACAGAATGACCTACCGGGTGGCGGTGGCGGCGATGGTGGGGGAGGAGGAGGAGGAGGAGGAGG
>MU130695.1:0-12010 GCA_015039465.1 Phlegmacium glaucopus
ATCTCAGTGGAATTCCAGTGAATTCCTCCCTTAAGTTCGCTTTTCTTGCCCCTTACTGTCAATCTATCCCCTATCCCTCAACCGCTATAGTCTTACTGAAGACTCTCTCTTGCTCATCCTCATCCTCGTCTTATACCTCATTCATCTTCCAAGACCTTCATCCTCCTCCTTCTCTTCTCTATTCTTTCCTCTAACCTCTGTGTGTTAAAAGTCAAGGTTATACCTTCCCTAAACGAACGACAGGGAGTCTCTTGACCTAAGGTCTGGTCCACTGCTCTCTGGTTGGTGTTTATATACAACAACAACAACGATTTATAACGGTTTCTGTGAGTTCAAAGGTTGAAAACCCTTCCAATACTATTCCGGAACCTCTTTCTGATATCCCTTTTGTTCCCAAACCATTGACTGCTCCTAAAATTTCCTTAGTGTCTGCTGCAGCTTTCATGAGGTCCATTTGTTCCAAAGGAGCCCAATGCTATTTCATTTCCGTTCATGATCCAGTCGAGGCCGCTGGTCATTCCGCCGCAGCCTCCGCCACACCTTCCAATTCTGACCTGGACGGTGTTCCGGAAATATATCACGAATTTTTGGATGTCTTTTCAAAGGGCAAAGCTAACACCCTAGCAGCTCATCGAGAGTATGACTTAAAAATTGAAATTGATGAGTCTGCAAAACCCCCTTTGGGTCCGATTTATCCCCTTTCCAAATCTGAGTTAGGAACACTCTGAGAATTCATCGATGAGCACCTACACATGGGTTTCATCCACCCCTCTAAGTCTCCTTTTGGAGCACCTGTCCTGTTTATCAAGAAGAAGGACAGGTCCCTCCGGCTTTGCATCAACTTCTGAAAACTCAATGCCATCACTCGGAAAGACAAGTATCCCTTACCCCTTGTTTCCGACTTACTTGATGCTCCCCCCAAATCCGGAATATTCACTAAAATCAATTTAAAGCATGCCTACGATCTCATCCAGATTGCTGCCGGAGACGAATGGAAGACTGCTTTCCGTACCTGCTATGGCTCCTTCAAATGGCTTGTCATGCCATTTGGACTTACCAATGCCCCTGGCGGTTTCCAAAGATTCCTTAACACTATTTTTGCTGACCTTTTAGATGTGTTTGTAATCATCTATCTGGACAACATCCTCATTTTCTCCATCAACAAAAAAGATCACATCAAACATGTCTCCGAAGTCCTCCAACGGCTTCAAGATGATAATCTCTTCACCAATGGTAAGAAATGTGTTTTCCACTCTGATTCCATTGAGTACCTGGGTCACATGATTGATCCTGATGGCCTTTCTATGGATCCGGAAAAAGTCCAAGTCATTCAAGACTGGCAAGAACTTCGGAAAGTCAAAGATGTTCAGTCCTTCCTTGGTTTTGCTAACTTCTACAGGCGTTTCATCCACAACTACTCTGATATTGTGGTTCTGTTGACTCATCTCACCAGGAAAAATATTCCGTGGGTTTTTGATGACAGTTGCTGCCTCGCTTTTAAGACTCTCAAGGAGGCTTTTATTTCCGCTCCGGTGTTAACACATTGGAAGCCTAACTGTCCTATCATTGTTGAAACTGACGCATCCAATTACGCTTTAGCAGCTATCCTTTCCATCCGTGATTCTGATGGAGAAATCCATCCCATTGCATATCGTTCTCGTACCTTCTCCGGTGCAGAATTGAATTACGACGTTCACAATAAGGAACTCCTTGCCATTTTCAAAGCTTTCAAAGCTTGGCATCACTACCTTGAAGGTGCTAGTTTCCCAATTGATGTGGTTACTGACCATAAAAATCTAGAGTACTTTGCAACCACCAAAATCTTATCCCAGCGTCAAGCCCGGTGGTCCAAGTACCTTTCCGCATTCAACATGGTTATTAGATTTTGCCCAGGCCACCCCGGAACAAAGCTGGATGCACTGACTTGTTGTCCTGACCTCTATCTAAAGGAGGGAGGGAAAGATTACGGTGAAGTCAATCCACACAATTTTAAACCTATCTTTTCTTCCAAGCAACTTTCCACTTCACTCCGAGCTACTTCCTTACTTCCCACTGTACTCCGTGGTATCTTTACCATGGATGTTGAAGAGCTCAACAAGGGGATCCTTTCTGCTCTTTCCACGGATCCCCTTGCACAGTCCTACTTATCGGATATCAATAATCCGAAGAATGTTAGATGGTCAAAGGACTCTTCTGGATTCATCCGGATTGATCAACAGATCTATGTTCCAGATTCCGGAGATCTTCGTCTCCATGTCCTTTGTTATTATCATGACCATCCTGTCTCCGGACTTTTCGGTGTCAATAGGACTCTTGCAGTTATCCATCAAGAGTACACTTGGCCCAGTATTTGTGTTTTTGTCACTGATTATTGTAGGACTTGCACAACCTGTTCTCGGTCCAAAGCCAAACATCATAAACCATACAAAAAAAAAAAAAAAAAAAAAAAAATTCGCCTGAAACTTAAACGAATGGATAAAACCTTCGCCGGGACTTAGCGCAAGGACCAGTTGTTTTGGTAAGCAAGTTGCTATTGTAGGAGTAGCGAGTAGTATAGGAGTTACAGAAGGTGATACGAGAGATAGTAAATGTGATAGCTGTACGAGGAATTGTAGATGGTAGGCAAACAGGGAACCGATCACTAGGTTGTTTCGCTAGTTAGATGATAAGCGTAGCCAGTAGCCGAGCGCAAACTAGCATAGAAACCAGGTAGTAAAGTTCTTGCCGGGGAAATACCTGTGTAGTTGATGTAGAGGGTAATACATTTTCCGAAACAGTAGCAACAACACCGATACCTGGGTGTTCAGAAGGGGAGTCGATAGATAGAACGGTAATGTTGCGAGGATCTAGTGTGAGTCAGGGGATAGGAGTGAGTAGATGGAGAATAGAATAGTAAGTGACGGTTTTGGTAGTAAGTGTGCCATGGACTTCGGAAGGGTGGGAGAAATACTGTTAAATCCTTCAGGTCCTCCTAGTGTTGATTCGTCCTTAACGTCTACTTAGTCGTCGTCTCCTAATAAGAGCGTCACACAGTTCACAATAGTTCCGACGCGCTGTACCCTGGTACCCGTTCATCACAAAAAGAGCCCTTGTTCCGACGCGGAAAGTTCACAACTGAGTCCTGGAAAGTGTAAAAACTGTACTGGTGTGCGGATACCTCAGCTATATAAAAACGATAACCTGATACATGTGACGGAAGGAAAGAAAAGAGAGCGTGAAACTGTGAAATGTCTAAAAAAATAACAAGGAAGAAGAAAAGGTAACAAGACAAGAAGAGCGTCGACAGGAGAGAAGTAGTAAGAAGGAAACTGTCGTGCATGAAAGAAAGAAAAAATAACAAGATGTATCGGAGTAGGAATCTCATATTTATGACGAGAAAACATGGTCCTATCCATCAATTCAAGTTAAGTAAGAATGGGGGGTGAAAGTAGTAGAGTCACCTTAAGGTCACTTAAGGAGGGAGTTCAAGCGAAAAGAGACGGGGATTGACAGTTAGATAGGGGATAGGGAGTTGGCGATATCAGAATGACTTCTGAGAGAGAACGAGTAGGAGTAGGAGCAGAATATGGAGTAAGTAGAAGGTTCTGGAAGTAGGAGGAGGAAGAGAAGAGATAAGAAAGGAGATTGGAGACACACTATTTTCAGTTCCAATATGGAAGGGATTTGCTTGCTGTCCCTCAGAGAACTGGATTCCAGACCAGGTGACGAGAGACCAACCACAAATATATGTTGTTGTTGTTGCTAAATATTGCAAACAAAGACACTCAAGTTTCCAACTTTTGGGAAGGTTATGATAAGGCCTTGGAGAAAGACTATAGGGAAAACAAGGGTTTGGTAACTGGCGAGGATTTTAAAGGAATCACAGACGACGTCGAAAGTACTCCAGGTAAACAAGGTTTCCTCGGGTTACGATAAGGTAAAGGCAAGTACTAGGTCAGCTCCGACGACCAGTAAGGCGGCGTCGGAGGCGGTGTGGAAGGTTAAGACTGGACCTGCCACAAGGCCTTTATATAGTGCTTAAAAACCTACAGAAAAGTTTCCCGTTTCGATTGTGGGATCGTCGAGTAGCTCTCATACTGAATTTTTAACTTTAACTACTCAGACGTTTTGGGGGAAACCCAGGCTAAATAGGGGAAAGGTTTAGACTCAATCCTTGTGAGACTCTTAAGTAGCTACTCGTGGATTTGTACCCAAAGTAGGTGGGGAGATTCAGAGGAAAGCCTCGTGGACAGGACAAATAGTTCTTCTTCCTGTCCAGGGAGGCCGAAACGTAGTTGAAGACTTTTGAGTTACGGTAGTGAGCCTTTCTGTTCATAGGGAATGGGGAACAAAGGCTGAATGAACTACGAGGGGGGTTTAGGCCTTATAAGTGATTTTAGTTAAATTTCGTACGGATGCTAGAGTAGGTCTAACGACGGCCTCTGCTTACCTTCTGACGAAAGGCATGGACGATACCGAGGAAGTTTACCGAACAGTACGGTAAACCTGAATGGTTACGGGGACCGCCAAAGGTTTCTAAGGAATTGTGATAAAAACGACTGGAAAATCTACACAAACATTAGTAGATAGACCTGTTGTAGGAGTAAAAGAGGTAGTTGTTTTTTCTAGTGTAGTTTGTACAGAGGCTTCAGGAGGTTGCCGAAGTTCTATTATTAGAGAAGTGGTTACCATTCTTTACACAAAAGGTGAGACTAAGGTAACTCATGGACCCAGTGTACTAACTAGGACTACCGGAAAGATACCTAGGCCTTTTTCAGGTTCAGTAAGTTCTGACCGTTCTTGGAGCCTTTCAGTTTCTACAAGTCAGGAAGGAACCAAAACGATTGAAGATGTCCGCAAAGTAGGTGTTGATGAGGCTATAACACCAAGACAACTGAGTAGAGTGGTCCTTTTTATAAGGCACCCAAAAACTACTGTCAACGACGGAGCGAAAATTCTGAGAGTTCCTCCGAAAATAAAGGCGAGGCCACAATTGTGTAACCTTCGGATTGACAGGATAGTAACAACTTTGACTGCGTAGGTTAATGCGAAATCGTCGATAGGAAAGGTAGGCACTAAGACTACCTCTTTAGGTAGGGTAACGTATAGCAAGAGCATGGAAAAGGCCACGTCTTAACTTAATGCTGCAAGTGTTATTCCTTGAGGAACGGTAAAAGTTTCGAAAGTTTCGAACCGTAGTGATGGAACTTCCACGATCAAAGGGTTAACTACACCAATGACTGGTATTTTTAGATCTCATGAAACGCTGGTGGTTTTAGAATAGGGTCGCAGTTCGGGCCACCAGGCTCATGGAAAGGCGTAAGTTGTACCAATAATCTAAAACGGGTCCGGTGGGGCCTTGTTTCGACCTACGTGACTGAACAACAGGACTGGAGATAGATTTCCTCCCTCCCTTTCTAATGCCACTTCAGTTAGGTGTGTTAAAATTTGGATAGAAAAGAAGGTTCGTTGAAAGGTGAAGTGAGGCTCGATGAAGGAATGAAGGGTGACATGAGGCACCATAGAAATGGTACCTACAACTTCTCGAGTTGTTCCCCTAGGAAAGACGAGAAAGGTGCCTAGGGGAACGTGTCAGGATGAATAGCCTATAGTTATTAGGCTTCTTACAATCTACCAGTTTCCTGAGAAGACCTAAGTAGGCCTAACTAGTTGTCTAGATACAAGGTCTAAGGCCTCTAGAAGCAGAGGTACAGGAAACAATAATAGTACTGGTAGGACAGAGGCCTGAAAAGCCACAGTTATCCTGAGAACGTCAATAGGTAGTTCTCATGTGAACCGGGTCATAAGCACAAAAACAGTGACTAATAACATCCTGAACGTGTTGGACAAGAGCCAGGTTTCGGTTTGTAGTATTTGGTATGCCGAATGAGGCTGTTGAGGGACAAGGTAGGACAGGGACCCTGAGGTAGAGGTACCTAAAGTAACTTGTGGAAGGCCTGAGGCTTCCAAAGTGACACCAGAATCAGTATCATCTGGCCAAGTGCTTTGTTAGGTAAAAGTAGGGGTGTATGTTGTGGTAGTGAAGGTGAGTTGAACGACTTGATAAACAGTAGGTGTACAAAAGGTTCGTGCCACAAGGCAGGGTACATTGAAGGTTAACTCCAAGGCTCAAACATAGAGTGAAGAAGTCTAGGGAGCCTTTTCGGGAGTTGTACTTCAACGTGAAGTGGAGGCCTATGGTGGGCCTTCCACTACCAGTTTGCCTTGTGCAGTTGGTCTGGAACCTTGTTATGTAGGTGTAGATGACGTTAATAGTCGTTCTGTTGACCTCAAGTGAAGAGGACAATCGCCTTAAGAGGATGTTGTTATGAGGCTCACGGTGATGGCCACATAGAGGTAAGAAACGGTTGTTTCCGATGTTAGGCCGATAGTGATAGGTAGGCCTCATGTTGGAGTAAAGGAGGGCAATATTTAGCAACAAACACAACAATATTTTGTGGTTGGTCTCTCGTTACCTGATCAGAAATTCAGTTTTCGGAGGGACAACAAGCAAATCCCTTCCACATTGGAACTGAACATAGTGTGTCTCCATCCCTCGTTCTCATCTCCACTCCTCCTACTCCTACTTACTCCTTCTCAGAAGTCATTCTGATATCGTCAACTGTCACCCAACTGTCATTTCCTGACTTTTTCGCTTGAGTCTCCCCAATTCCTTCTCCTACTCCTTCTTATTCTCCCTCAGAAGTCGTTCTGATATCATTAACTGTCACCCCTATCCAACTGTCAATTTCCGTCTTTTTCGCTTGAACTCCCTCCTTAAGTGACCTTAAGGTGACTCTACTACTTTCACCCCCCATTCTTACTTAACTTGACTTGATGGATAGGACCATGTTTTCTCGTCATAAATATGGATTCCTACTCCGATACATTTTGTTATTTTTCTTTGTTTCCTCATGCGACAGTTTCCTTCTTTCTATTTCTCTCCTGTCGACGCTCTTCTTTTCTTGTTACCTTTTCTTTTTCCTTGTTATTTTTTTAGACATTTCACAGTTTCACGCTCTCTTTTCTTTTCTTCCGTCACATGTATCAGGTTATCGTTTTTATATCGCTGAGGTATCCGCACACCAGTACAGTTTTTACACTTTCCAGGACTCAGTTGTGAACTTTCCGCGTCGGAACAAGGGCTCTTTTGTGATGAACGGGTACCAGGGTACAGCGCGATTTTCATGATGGCGACTTTTAAGCTTTCTTCTCACGCTACCAATCAGTATTGGTGTGCGACACCGTGCTCACAAGTACATTATGGATCTTAACGAACTCCATGAGGAACTCCAAAAAGCTATCCTCACTTCCCAGGAACAATACCAATGTTCCGCAGACAAGTGTTGGATTCCTCCTCCGGACTTCAAGGTCAGAGATTGAGCCTTTGTCAGAGCACAATTCTTCCATATGACCAGACCTTCAAAGAAACTCTCCGAGAAGTGTCTTGGTCCGTATGAGATTATAGCTCAGGCAGGTCCTTTGTCCTGGACCCTCCATCTTCCCAACAACTTGCATGCTGTCCATCTCGTCTTCCATGTTTCTATGCTAGAGCCCTCCGTTCCAAACACTATTCCGGATCATACTCAACCTCCACCTCCTCCAGTTGTCATTGATGGAGAACAGGAATTCAAGGTCTCCGAAATTTTGGACTCTAAATTGGACAACAGACGGCGCGTATGCAAACTTCTGTACCTAGTCAAGTGGTCTGGCTATGAAGGTACTGATGAAGAAACCTCCTGGTTACCAGCTAATGAATTAGGACATGCATCCAAACTTGTTGCTGATTTCCATTTGAGCTATCTGGCTAAACCCGGTGATGTACCTGCGGTGGGATCAGACCGCAAGTAGTAACATAGTTTGGAGGGGTTAATGTAGATTTCCTCGATAGAATTAAAGAGAAGTTTGTGGTATTGGAATATGCAAGAAGAGTAGACTGTGAAGATTGTGAGGTTTGTGAATGGTAACGCGGTACGTGAAGTAGCTTAAAGAATGAGACTATTGACTTTAGAACGTTGCTGCAAAGTTTATGGGATCAAAACTCTGGCTGTCTCTTGTTCACCGTGCCTCCTACTTGCTACGGATACTTAATACAAGAGTTGTAAACTAACCAGGTGCGGATATGCGAAACAGTAATGTAAAATTGAGCTAATGCGAAGTCACATTGACCCAGTAGTTTGGTAGTGAAGAAATAGGAGACAAAGTAAAAATAAAGGTGATGAGTAAGGAGGTCAGTTGAATGACCTCCTGTTTTGAAAGAATGATAAAAATATATATGGAAAGATGAAAGAAAGTAAATGCAAAACAACACGAACCATAATAAAACCAATGCAAAGGATGCACGGCGAGGTAAGGAATGCATATGCGAATCATGAAAGACCGTGAGATTAGATAGTGGCTGTGTGAAGATGTGGCTGCAAAGGAGCAAATATGGCTAAGTCCACTGCGGCTAGTGAGAGTTATAGATATGTTGAAGTATGAAGTATGAAGAGGAATGATAACGCTTTGGATAGTTACGAGGGTCGTAGAGGTGATGTGCAAAGGTCATGCGAGAACTATATCATGTTGTGCGAGGTGCGAAGGATGTGCGAGAACCACGAATGAGAGTGTGAATGAAGTTGGTACCCGCAAAGTATCCACATATACTGTGAAGTTGTTAAATTGCAAAAATAACCAGTTTACAAACCTAAAGGCTATATGGGTCCTATCACCGGACCTCTTCCGCTCTCTTGATTCCTTTTCCTTTCCTTCCCTTATTTTTTCCATTCCTTTCCATGTCTTCTCTGTTCAATTCCTTTCCATTATCTTACTTTTCTGTTCCACAAAACAAAGTCAAGAAAAAGATATTTTTATAAAACACAATGAAAAGAATCAACAAGAAAAAATTATATATATACAATTTATTTTCTATTTACTCTTTTGCTTTTTCTACTCCTTCCATCCTTTCTTCCTCCACAATGTCCACCCTTTCCATCTCCGCTTCCAATCCTTCTTCCACCTCCTTGTCTTCCCCATCATCCGACTCCTTGTCTTCCGTCTCCTCTTGCCTCTCCGTTTCCACACCCTTCTCCGCTTTCATCACCCCCTTCCGTTTTTCCTCCACTTCTCTCCTATCTTCCTCCCGTTTCTCCTTTTCAAACTCCCTCCTCATCCACACCTCCATTGCCATCCTGATCCCCTCCTGCGTCTCCACCATCTTCCTCAATATCCCCCCAATCATATCAAACCCCTCTATCAACACCTCTGTTGCATCATATGCTGGCGCTACCTCCTTGCCTTTTCCCTTATCTGCCCATCTGCTCCGTTCCTCTGTCCGTTCCTTCGCCCTCCGTTTCCCTCCGACCAGGCTGCATGTGATCTTCCTTTGGGAGCAGCGCCAGCACCCTGGCCTGCTGCTCTTTTCATAGCACACTTCCTGTGCATCAATACACTGGCTGCATGCCAGGTTCTTCCTTGTCTTGGTCTGATAGACCTCCTATGTGTTCTGTTAGTCTTGTTCCATTCCGGTTTTTGAACCACTTACTTTTTCATTAGTTTTTCTCTTCTTCAGGGCACTTGGCCCCGCTTCCATCCCGTTCCGTTTGTTAAGTTTAAAACAAGGGAGTCACATCGGAGTAACACTGGATTGGACGGAACAGAACTGGAACAAGTAATGGAAAGGACTTTGGCCTCAGTGTATGTGCTGTGCCACCCAGCTCCTACAATGTCCTGATTTCGGAACCAGAAGAGAACGGAAAGACAGAAGACCTCAGTGACTTAGAGGACAAACAAGAGGAGGAAACTAAGATGATATTTGAACTGAGGAAAAACATATGAGTTTCGAGTACTTAAATATAAAAGGAATTGCAACCGAAATATAGAATATAAATATAAGTGCTGCGTTCTGCTCCCGGAAAAGGTCCTGCATTCTTGGGTGAATAATCCATGGCTGGTGTGCTGACTGATAGTGAGAATGTGATGACAAAGAAATAGTGGTTGTGGCAAAGAAGTGGTAATGGGTTTGGAGTATCGTTGGAAGAGTTGGAATGATACAGAGAAGTCTCAGAGTTGGACATAGGAGGAGTAGAACCGGAAACAAGGGAGAGTACTGGAACGGAGTACGGACTACCGGAAACAACTCCGACGGAGTTGGACCGGTATCGCGCACCAATACTGATTGGTAGCATGAGAAGAAAGCTTAAAAGTCGCCATCATGAAAATAAGTGGACTTTGAATTCACTTACCTATTTTGGAAGCAGCCCTGAATTGCATTCCTGGTCGACAAATCATTCGTTCAACGTTATCACCCTCATCGCTCATCATACTCTCAATGTCTCACACTATGCTCTCCATCGTTTTCACTATTGACATGCTCCTAAGCATCTACCATCCATTTGTTCCTTGGTTAGTGATCCAACAAAGCGATCAATCTACTATTCACATTGGTCATCGGCTCGCGTTTGATCGTATCTTTGGTCCATCATTTCAAGAACGGCCCCTTTATGGACGCATCAACTACATCTCCCATTATGTACAAGGCTTTGTCATTGTTGTTGTGGCTATGGACCCACAAGTTTTTGCTTCAGCCATCATCCCTCGCTCTTGGATCTCACTCAGTCCCCTATCCTCAATTACCTACCTCTTATCTTATCATTCACTGCCAAAACCATCATTCATGCAGTACATGAAGCCTTCCCACCCTCTTTATGACAACTTAGGAAGTCCAGGAGGATCACAACTAAGCAGGAATTGCAGATGAATCAGCAGCAGAGGATTATTCTCGCAGTGTGTCAAGTGTTATCAAGGCTGCGCAACATGGGATCATGGGCAAGTAGTATTTCCTCAGGAACAAGGCTGCGCCTTTCAAGTGTTGACTCAGGACCTTTCACATTTTTGACATGACCACATGCCTATGGAGTTGATATACTTTTGCTATTGGACTATGTACACTGCCTTCTCTTCTTTTCTCTCGCACTTTGACACTTTACAGATTTTTTTATTGTTCCTTCTTCTTTTCCATTGTTCTTTTCTTCTCATAGCTGCCCTCTCTTTATCTTTCTTCCTTTGACAGTGCATACTTCTTTCTTTTATTGTTCTACATAGCCTCATCCTTAGGGTGTAATAGTGTAATACGTTCAAACACCCAAAAGGGTAATCTTAGCGTATTTGTGAGGGTAGGTTGGAAGTAATAATTTCCAATGGTGTGAGCGCTTAAGTCACGTGACGTGCATTTACACTAACGGCTTATGCAGTTGCGAACTCGTATATGTAACGTGTTTGTATTTTTGAAAGAGAAATTGCAGTAAAGAGATTTGCTAGATCTCCTTTTGAGAATGAGATAAGAGATCCGAGGCTAGCTAAATGGTGGGCTGTTCCACTGTCTTTCTACAGTAAATACGAGCTGCTTTTATATGTAGAAAGGAAAGAAATTTTAAAATGAAATCTCTTAGCGTCTGATCTTTAAGGAATTTTATGCTGTTTTAATTTAATTTAAGAGCGTCCTAGCTCTTTTTTAGGTATGTTCATTTTTCACTTTCATTGTTTGTGTTGCTATATAACACCAACCAGAGAGCAGTGGACCAGACCTTAGGTCAAGAGACTCCCTGTTGTTCGTTTAGGGAAGGTATAACCTTGACTTTTAACACACAGAGGTAAGGGGAAAGAATAGAGAAGAGAAGGAGGAGGATGAAGGTCTTGGAAGATGAATGAGGTATAAGACGAGGATGAGGATGAGCAAGAGAGAGTCTTCAGTAAGACTATAGCGGTTGAGGGATAGGGGATAGATTGACAGTAAGGGGCAAGAAAAGCGAACTTAAGGAAGGAATTCACTGGAATTCCACTGAGATGATGAAAGTGGGGGGTAAGAATGAATTGAACTGCACTGAACTACCTATCCTGGTACAAAAGAGCAGTATTTATACCCTAAGGATGAGGCTATGTAAAACAATAAAAAGAAACGAAGTACATGCTGTCAAAGGAAGAAAGATAAAGAGAGGACAGCTGCGAAAAGAAAAGAACAATGGAAAAGAAGAAGGAACAATAAAAAAATCTG
>MU130695.1:20837-30991 GCA_015039465.1 Phlegmacium glaucopus
ATTTATTTCCTTACTATGTTATTATTAATTAATTAATTTATTCTTCACCACACTACACTTTTTATCTTTATTTTCTACCTCACTTTACCTCCTAACCTCAACCTCGCCTTGATGCCCCAAGGCCTCACTTCACCACTGCCTTCACCTCAACCAGTCTCCCAGCCTCCAGCAGCCTTTCCGTCCCACATACTAAGATCTCAACTCCAAACCCAATTTCAGCCCACAGGGGATTGTAGGTAGGGGGGGAAGCCATCCACTGCAGGGCCGTGCTTTCCTTTGACAAGCTTAAACCGGTAGGACTACACGAATCCTCGAGGCCCCATGAAGAACACCTTAAGGCGCTGATTAAGCCCCCGCACATACAAAAGGACTCCGAGGGTCCACAATACAAGTTAAGGTTTTTGGCGTGTACACTAGTACACTAGTTTGGGGAGCGACAGCACGTGGTTATGACTAACCATCGCACTCTTCTTTCGAATTTTCAGTGGTAGTACCTTTATTCGCCTGAAACTTAAACGAATGGATAAAACCTTCGCCGGGACTTAGCGCAAGGACCAGTTGTTTTGGTAAACAAGTTGTTATTGTAGGAGTAGCGAGTAGTATGGGAGTTACAGAGTGTGATACGAGAGGTAACAAAAGTGATAGCTGTACGAGGATTCGTATATGGTAGGCAAGCAAGGAACCGATCACTAGGTCGTTTCGCTAGTTAGATGATAAGCGCAGCCAGTAGCTTTTATATCTCCGTTATGTCCATATTTAGTACTTAAACACCCTCAGCCTAGCAGGGATCCCCATCTTTTCCTCTTTGGATCCCCTGCTAGCTTGACTAAGTCAGCATCGCAGTTGCCCTAACACCCCACTTTCATCATCTCAGTGGAATTCCAGTGAATTCCTTCCTTAAGTTCGCTTTTCCTGCCCCTTACTGTCAATCTATCCCCTATCCCTCTACTGCTATAGTCTTCCTGAAGACTCTATCATCCTCATCCTCTTCCTTAGTCCCTCTAAGTCGCTTTTTCAGTCCCTTACTGTCACTGTCCTCTACTGTCAACCGCTATAGTCTTACTGAAGACTCTTTCTTACCCATCCTCATCCTCATCTTCTACCTCATTCATCTTCCAAGACCTTCATCCTCATCCTCCTCACCTCTACTCTTGCTCCCTATCTCTGTGTGTTACAAGTCAAGGTTACACCTTCCCTAAACGAACAACAGGGAGTCTCTTGACCTAAAGACTGGTCCACTGCTCTCTGGTTGGTGTTTATATACAACAACAACAATGATTTATACCGGAGTAATGTATGATGGAATGTAACACCATTCCTCTTCCTCTTCCTCTTCCTCCTCTTCTTCATCAATCTCTATTATATCCACTTTCCTCTTCTGCTCCTCCTGCTGCCTCTGTTGCATCTCCTGCAGCTTCCGCTGCTCTTCCTGTTCTCTTCTCCTCCTCTCTGCCTCTACCCGTTGCCTCTCCACTTCTACCCGTCTCATCTCTGCTTCCACCCTCAACTGCTCCTCCTCCTCCTCCAGCCTCCAAGCCTCCTCAATCTTGGCTTCTTCCTGCTTCTCCTCCTCCTCCCACTCTTTCCGCCGATGCTCCCATGCTTCTTCGAGCTTTGCTCATTGCAAAGCAGGAGGTAAGGAGGGGCCAGCTTTGTTGTTGGAGTTCATAGCTTTTTGATTTAGAGGATGGGGGTTTTGGGAGGAGTCACCACCAGTGTCCAACGGTCTTTATACCACGTCAACCACGCACAGACCATCACGTGGCCTCGAGGGTCTCGGCCTTGACAGGGAGGTACTGTTACATTCCGTCATATGTTACTCTGGTCCAGCTCCGTCGGAGCTGTCTCTGGTAGTCCGTACTCCATACAGTACTTTCCCTCACATCCCAAACTACTTGTTACATTCCATCACACGTTACTCCGGTCCAACTCTGTCGGAGTTGTTTCCGTTAGTCCGTACTCTGTTCCAGTACTTTCCCTTGTCTCCGACTCTACTCCTCCTACGTCCGACTCCGAGACTTCTCCGTATCACTCCAACTCTTCCGACGATATCCCAAACCCCTTACTGTTAGGGGACACCTGACTTTAACCCAAACCTCAACTCTAGAATCATACACCCCACCTTTCCGACAACCTCCGACCTTCCGTCCAACTCCGCTTCCGTCACCGGTTGACTCCGGAATCCCGTAGTTCCACTCCGACTCCGGTCCTCCAATTCACTCCGTCTTTTATTTCTATTTTTCATATCACACCACTTCTTATTTAATTAATTAATTATTATCGTATCATTCCTGTATTTATTTTATATCTCCATTATGTCCATATTAGTACTTAAACACCCCCAGCCTAGCAGGGATCCCCATCCTTTCCTCTTTGGATCCCCTGCTAGCTTGACTAAGTCAGCATCGCAGTTGCCCTAACACTTACCACACCTTCATCATAACAACTATTCCTTTGTCATCACTTTCCCACTATCAGTCAGCACACCAGCCATGGATTATTCACCCAAGAATGCAGGACCTTTTCCGGGAGCAGAACACAGCACTTATATTTATATTCTATATTTTGGTTGCAATTCCTTTTATATTTAAAGTACTCGAACTTGTATGTTTTCCCTCAGTTCGAATATCATCTTAGTTTCCCCCTCTTGTTCATCCTCTAAGTCACTGAGGTCTTCCAACTTTCCGTTCCCTTCCATTCCTGAAATCAGGACATTGTAGGAGCTGGGCAGCACAGCACATACGCTGAGGCCAAAGTCCTTTCCGTTACTTGTTCCGGTTCCATTCCGTCCGATCCGGTGTTACTCCAACGTGACCCCTTGTTTTGAACTTAACAGTATATTCGAACTGCTCAACCCACTCCTTCTATGCTAACTTGTTCTAAAACTTCCAAAAAACAATTACCAATACAAGAATTTATGTCCCAAGAACACACCCCCACCAGGCAGACCCCTTTGCCCGATGTAGTCGAAGAGGCTAGTCATATTGATGAACCTCAGAGTACTACGGACGATGTTGAGTCTCCTTCTATTCCTTTCAATCAACTCGTTTCCGCTTTGAATTCCCTCGGGAAATCTTCAGCCAAGTCCGATTCGGCTGGCAGACTTAGAGAGCCCGAACCCTTCACAGGTAAGGATCCTAAGAAACTGAAAGCTTTTCTTTTCCAGTGTAGGCTCTATTTCTGGAGCTCTTCTGACACATTCCGAGACGACTCCAGGCAAGTAATGTTTGCTTTGTCCTATCTCCGGGACGTTGCTCAAGAATGGTTTGAACCTGGAATTTCTGGACTCACCAACAAACCTCTGTCTTGGCTTGAAGATTGGGATCTCTTTGTGGACGAGCTCCAATCCAACTTCGGCCCTTACGACGAATCCACCGACGTAGAACACGAACTCACCAATCTCCCAATGAAGGACGGCCAATGTCTCTCTGATTACTTAGTCCGGTTCAACTCCTTGGCAGTCCGCTGTACTTGGGGTGAGCCCGCTCTTAGGTATAGGTTTTACAAAGGTTTACCTTCCCGACTCAAGGATAAAATTACCAAAGGAGATGGCAAGCCTCGGACTTTAACTGCGATGTGTCAAAAAGCTCAAAATGCCGATGCTCAACACTGGGAACATATGCAAGAACGTTCTCAGGAACCAGCTCCACAGCAACGCCAAAACCCTCCTCTTAAGGGTCATACCCCTTCTTCATCCTCCTCCGTACCCTCTTCCAACCCTTCTTCCAGTTCCGGAAAACAGTCTCGGCCTTCGGATCAAAAGTCCGTTAAGCCCGCAGACTCTGGTAAGACTTCTTCTACTCCTCCAAAACCTAATCTAGAAGGCAAGCTGGACTTGCGGGGTAGACTTACCCAGCAAGAAAGGCAACGCCGGATGGATAATAAGCTCTGTCTTTTCTGTGGCAAGCCCGGTCATATTGTTCCTGACTGTAGGCTTGCCAAGGCAAGCTCCACTAAAGGCCGAGCCTCTACCATTTCTGATTCTGTTTCCGAGTCCGCTCCGGCTAAGCCAAAGGACTCTGGTTCGGAGAAAAAAAAAGACTAAGCAATTCACTGGACTCAGCACAGACGGTGAATTGCAAGAAGCCCTGTGCTGAGCTTGTTGCAGTTCTAAATGCAATAATTTCTCCAAAAACCCGAGCAGTCTTTGTTTCTCTTCTTTGCATTCAATTTCCGAATGTCAATTTTTCCACTTTCATTGACAGTGGTTCCACTCACTGTTTCATGGATGAGCATTACGCGAAGTCCAATGATTTTCCCATTTTTCCTATTACTCCTATGATTCTCCGTCTCATCGATGGATCTTCTCTGGGCATGATCACCCATGCTACCATGGTTTCCGTTCAGTTCTCATGTGGTACCGTCCACAAAATCTGATTCTTACTAACCAAACTGGATTCCAATTTTCCTGCTGTACTCAAGCTTGACTGGCTCACCCAACATAATCCGTTGATTGACTGGGTCGATAGCAGTGTAACTTTCCGAGACCGTATAGTTATCCTTCCAGTTCCCGCTTCCGTCTCCGCCAAGGCACCCGTTCCGGTATCTGATATTACAATGTCCGATACGGTTTCCGCGAGTTCGAAGGTTGAAAAACCTTCTGATACTATTCCAGAACCACTTCCTGATATCCCATCTGTTCCCAAACCATTGACCACTCCTAAAATTTCCTTAGTGTCTGCTGCAGTTTTCATGAGGTCCATCCGTTCCGAAGGAGCCCAATGCTATTCCATTTCCGTTCACGATCCAGTCAAGGCTGCTGGCCGTTCCGCCTCAGCCTCCACCACACCTTCCGATTCCGACCTGGACGGTGTTCTGGAAATATACCACGAATTTTCGGACATCTTTTCCAAGGGCAAGGCTAACACTCTAGCAAATCATTGAGAGTATGACTTAAAAATCGAAATTGATGAGTCCACTAAGCCCCCTTTGGGTCTGATTTATCCCCTTTCCGAATCCGAGTTAGGAACGCTCCGAGAATTCATCAACAAGCACCTAAACATGGGTTTCATCCGCCCCTCTAAGTCTCCTTTCGGAGCACCTGTCCTATTTATCAAGAAGAAGGACGGGTCACTCCAGCTTTGCGTCGACTTCCAAAAACTCAATGCCATCACTTGGAAAGACAAGTATCCCTTACCCCTTGTTTCTGACTTACTTGATGCTCCCTGCAAATCCGGAATATTCACTAAAATTGATTTAAAGCATACCTACCATCTCGTCTGGATTGCTGCCGGAGACGAGTTGAAGACTGCTTTTTGTACCCGCTATGGCTCCTTCAAATGGCTCGTCATGCCATTCGGACTGACCAATGCCCCTGGCAGTTTTCAACGGTTCCTCAACACTATTTTTGCTGACCTTTTAGATGTGTTTGTAATCATCTATCTGGACGACATCCTCATTTTCTCCATCAACAAAAAAGATCACATCAAACATGTCTCTGGGGTCCTCCGGCGGCTTCGAGATAATAATCTCTTCGCCAATGGTAAAAAATGTGTTTTCCACACCGATTCCATTGAGTACCTGGGTCACATGATCGATCCTGATGGCCTTTCTATGGATCCAGCAAAAGTCCAAGTCATTCAAGACTGGCCAGAACCTCGGAAAGTCAAAGATGTTCAGTCCTTCCTCGGTTTTGCTAACTTCTACAGGCATTTCATCCACAACTACTCCGACATTGTGGTTCCGTTGACTCATCTCACCAGGAAAAATATTCCGTGGGCTTTTGATGACAGTTGCCGGCTTGCTTTTAAGACTCTCAAGGAGGCTTTTATTTCCGCTCCGGTGTTAACACATTGGAAGCCTAACTGTCCTATCATTGTCAAAACTGACGCATCCAATTACGCTTTAGCAGCTATCCTTTCCATCCGTGATTCTGATGGAGAAATCCATCCTGTCGCGTATCGTTCTCGTACCTTCTCTGGTGCGGAATTGAATTACGACATTCATGATAAGGAACTGCTTGCCATTTTCAAAGCTTTCAAAGCTTGGCGTCACTACCTTGAAGGTGCTAGTTTCCCAATTGATGTGGTTACTGACCATAAAAATCTAGAGTACTTCGCGACCACCAAAATCTTATCCCAGCGTCAAGCCCGGTGGTCCGAGTACCTTTCCGCATTCAACATAGTTATCAGATTTCGCCCAGGCCATCTCGGAACAAAGCCGGACACACTGACTCGTCGTCCTGACCTCTATCTAAAGGAGGGAGGGAAAGATTACGGTGAAGTCAATCCACACAATTTTAAACCTATCTTTTCTTCCGAACAACTTTCCGCTTCACTCCAAGCTACTTCATTACTTCCTACCGTACTCCATGGTATCGTTACCATGGATGTCGAAGAGCTCAACAAGGGGATCCTTTCTGCTCTTTCTACGGATCCCCTTGCACAGTCCTACTTATCGGATCTAGACAATCCAAAGTATGCTAGATGGTCTAAGGACTCTTCCGGATTCATCCGGATTGATCAACAGATCTATGTTCCAGATTCCAGAGATCTTCGTCTCCGTGTCCTTTGTTATTATCATGACCATCCTGTCTCCGGACATTTCGGTGTCAATAGGACTCTTGCGGTTATCCGTCGAGAGTACACTTGGCCCAGTATCCATGTTTTTGTCACTGATTATTGTAGGACTTGCACAACCTGTTCTCGGTCCAAAGCTAAACATCATAAACCATATGGCTTACTCCGACAACTCCCTGTTCTGTCCCATCCCTGGGACTCCATCTCCATGGATTTCATTGAACACCTTCCGGACTCCGAAGGTTTCACTGCAGTCTTAGTTGTAGTAGACCAATTCACAAAACAATCCATTTTCATCCCCACATACAACACCATCACTTCTGCTCAACTTGCTGAACTATTTGTCATCCACGTGTTTTCCAAGCACGGTGTTCTGTCCCATGTAACTTCCGATCGCGGTTCCAAGTTTGTATCTCACTTCTTCAGATCCCTCGGAAAAGCCCTCAACATGAAGCTGCACTTCACCTCCGGATACCACCCGAAAGGTGACGGACAAACAGAACACGTCAACCAGACCCTGGAACAATACATCCGCATCTACTGCAATTATCAGCAAGACAACTGGAGTTCACTTCTCCCATTAGCAGAATTCTCCTACAACAATACTCCGAGTGCCACTACTGGTGTATCTCCATTCTTTGCCAACAAAGGCTACAATCCGGCTATTACTATCCATCCGGAGTACGACCTTGTCTCCTCCCGTGCTCACAAGTATGTTACGGACCTTAATGAACTCCACAAAGAACTCCAAAAAGCTATCCTCACTTCCCAGGAACAATACCAATGTTCCGCAGATAAGCGTCGGATTCCTCCTCCGGACTTCAAGGTTGGAGATCAAGCCTTTGTCAGAGCACAATTCTTCTGTACAACCAGACCTTCAAAGAAACTCTCTGAGAAGTATCTGGGTCCGTATGAGATGATAGCTCAGGCAGGTCCTTTGTCCTGGACCCTCCATCTTCCCGACAACTTGTGTGCCATCCATCCCGTCTTCCATGTTTCCATGCTAGAGCCCTCCGTTCCCAACACTATTCCAGAACACACTCAACCTCTGCCTCCTCCGGTTGTCATTGACGGAGAACAGGAATTCGAGGTCTCCAAAATCTTGGACTCTAAATTGGACAACAGACGGCGCTTATGCAAACTTCTGTACCTAGTCAAGTGGTCTGGCTATGAAGGTACCGATGAAGAAACTTCTTGGTTACCAGCTAATGAATTAGGACACGCGTCCAAACTTGTTGCTGATTTCCACATGAGCTATCCGGCTAAACCTGGACCTCTTCCACTCTCTTGATTCCTTTTCTTTTCCTTTCCTTGTTCCTTCTGTTCCTTTCCATGTCTTTTCCGTTCTATTCCTTTCCGTTTATCTTACTCTTCTGTTTCACAAAACAAGAAAACAAAAAATATTAAAACAAAACAAAAAAGAAATAACAAAATTATATACAAATTATTTTTTATCTATTCTACTCCTTTGTTTTTTCTATTCCCTCCATCCTTTCTCCCTCCGCTCCCTCTGTCCTCTCCATCTCCACTCCCAATCCCCCTTCCACCTCATCTTCCCCCTCATCCGACTCCTCGTCCTCCGTCTCCTCTTGCAACTCCGTCTCCTCTTGCAACTCCGTCTCCTCTTGCTTCTCCGTCTCCACCCCCTTTTCTACCATCTTCCACTCCTTTTCCTTCTGCTCCTTTTCCTTCTGCTCCCTCTCTTGCTGTTGGTTCTCCTTTTTCTCCTTCTCCTCCTTCCTCCTCATCCGCACCTCCATCGCCATCAGAATCCCCTCCTGGGTCTCCGCCAACTTCCTCAAAATCTCCCCTATCATCTCCAGCCCCTCCGTTAACCTTTCCATTCCATCCGCTTCCGCAACCTCCTTTGCCTTCCCTTTTCCTTTTCCCTTCCCTCCAACCCTCTCCGCTGGCATTTCCACCGCCACCATCCTCTTTTTCCCTCCGACTATGCTACAGCCCTTCTTGAGCTGGTAGCACCTGTAACACCCCGGCCCCCGCATCTTTCCGTGGCACATAGAGCCTGCGCCCACGCAAAGGGTGCAGGCCGGCCGATTTGCTCCATGGTCGGAGTTACTTGTTCCTATGACCTTATTAGTTTCTTCTTTTTCCTTTCTACCGGAAATCACTTACTTTTTCATTTAGTTTTCTTTTTTTTGGGACACTGGGCCCTGGGTCCATTCTGATCTCTTCCACTTCTTCTTCTACTTCATAGTCTTCGAGGTCTATGACCTCCACTTCTCTCCTCTTCTGCTCTTCCGCTTTCCAAATCCGCTGCATCTCTAGCAGTTGCTGCTGCTGCTCCTCCCTACTCTTCCTTTCTGCTTCGACCCTGTTCCTCTCTGCCTCTACTCGTTGTCTCTCCGCCTCCGCCTCCGCTTTCAGCCTCTCCTCCTCCTCCTCCTCTAGCCTCCGGGCTTCTTCAATCTCCACTTCTTCCCGCTTCTCCTCCTCCTCCCGCTCTTTCCGCCGACGCGCTTGTGCCTCTTCGAGCCTTGCTCATTGCGCAGCATGGGGGAGGGAGGAGCCAGCTTTGTTGTTGGAACTCATTGTTACATTCCGTCTTACGTTACTCCAGTCCAGCTCCGTCAGAGCTGTTTCCGGTAGTCCGTACTCCGAACAGTGCCTTCCCTTATATCCCGAACTACTCTCCCTATGTTCAACTCCGAGACTTCTCCGTGTCATTCCGGTTCCTCCGTCCATACTCCAAACCCGTTATCACTTCTTCGCCACTACCACTATTCTTTGTCATCATCTTTCCCATCATCAGTCAGCACACCAGCCATGGATTATTCACCCAAGAATGCAGGACCTTTTCCGGGAGCAGAACGCAGCACTTATATTTATATTTTATATTTCGGTTGCAATTCCTTTTATATTTAAAGTACTCGAACTTGTATGTTTTCCCTTAGTTCGAATATCAACTTTGTTTCCTCCTCTTGTTCATCCTCTAAAGTCACTGAGGTCTTCCGTCTTATTACTTCTTCTTCCGTTCCGAAATCAGGACATCTTAGGAGCTGGGCGGCACAGCACACATGCTGGTTAAACTTTACGTGACTTATAGGGAAGTGGGTCCATGAACTACCAACTAGTCCACCGTGTTAATTTACATTAGTCAGACCGACACTTTGAGTTACCCATTCATGGTGTAATAGTTCATCCTAACACGACGTAATGAATGGACTCTACAATCATAGTGGAGATTATGGATCTCAACCTCGGGGTCTTAATCCAAACGTGACGAACGCTCCACAGAAGACTCCGTTCCCCTCCGTTCGCTCGTGCCTCCACTCCTATCCTACTACAGTATAACGGTATATATCTACGCACGGACTAATGTATTCAATCAATCAGGTGGGTTTCAACCGAATTTTTTATTTAGCTGGGACCACGGGGGAACTCATGGAGGGACAGTTCCGGTTCTGGGAGCTCCGGTACACTACCAGGCACGCTCCAACCGCACCATATTTCTGACAGCCTCTGAACACCTCTAAGAAGTGAAGCCTATTGGAGGATTTGGCAGTAGAAGATGTTGTTTGTGATACTCACAATTCAAATTTTGTTCCTTCAGTGCAGCCTCAATGAGGCCTTACCTGCCTTGTCTTGGCCTTGTCATTCGCCTTTCCTGTAACCGGA
>MU130695.1:31847-87051 GCA_015039465.1 Phlegmacium glaucopus
CTAGCATCAGATCCAAAGGGACTAAGGCTGCCTCAGGATGCTCTCAGGTTGCCTCAGGATGCTCTCAGGTTGCCTCAGGATGCTCTCAGGTTGCCTCAGGACGCTCTCAGGTTGCCTCAGGACGCTCTCAGGTTGCCTCAGGTTGCCCCAGGACAGCCTAAGACTTTTCATACATAGGTAACTTGCACCCCAGGGCGACCTCTTGACCTGAGCGCCCTGAGCTGCCTGGGGCACCCCAGGACATTTCAGGACGGCCTTAAGAGCTACAAAGTCATGTTTTAAACCCATGTTCTGGTGAAGTCCTTTTTTTTTTTTCAGGGCCTCTGGCTGGACTAACTAACCAGGTACCAGTCTGGTATTTCGATCCCAGTGCCCCCTTGGAGGTACTGTTACATTCCATCACATGTTACTCCGGTCCAACTCCATCAGAGTTGTTTCCGGTAGTCCGTACTCCGTTCCAGTACTTTCCCTTGTCTCTGACTCTACTCCTCCTACGTCCAACTCCGAGACTTCTCCGTATCATTCCGACTCTTCCGACAATATCCCAAACCTCAACACTAACCACACCTTCGCCATAACAACTATTTCTTTGTCATCACTTTCCCACTATCAGTCAGCACACCAGCCATGGATTATTCACCCAAGAATGCAGGACCTTTTCCGGGAGCAGAACGCAGCACTTATATTTATATTCTATATTTTGGTTGCAATTCCTTTTATATTTAAAGTACTCGAACTTGTATGTTTTCCCTCAGTTCGAATATCATCTTAGTTTCCCCCTCTTGTTCGTCCTCTAAGTCACTGAGGTCTTCCGACTTTCTGTTCCCTTCCGTTCCCAAAATCAGGACATTGTAGGAGCTGGGCGGCACAGCACATACGCTGAGGCCAAAGTCCTTTCCGTTACTTGTTCTGGTTCCCTTCCGTCCAATCCGGTGTTACTCCGACGTGACCCCTTGTTTTGAACTTAACACTACTCCTCCTATGTTCAACTCCAAGACCTTTCTGTGTCATTTCAGCTCCTCCATCTATACTCCGAACCCATTACCACTTCTTCACCACTACCACTATTTCTTTGTCATCATGTTCCCACTATCAGTCAGCACACCAGCCATGGATTATTCACCCCAAGAATGCAGGACTTTCCGGGAGCAGAATGCAGCACTTTATATTTATACTTTATATTTCAGTTGCAATTCCTTTTATTATTTAAGTACTCGAAACTTGTATGTTTTCCTCAGTTCAAATATCAACCTAGTTTCCTCCTCCTATTCATCCTCTAAGTTCCCGCAACTTCTGGTCCCACTCTGTTCTGTTCTTACTCCGAAATTAGGACATGAAGGTTTAGGGTAGCACAGCATATATGCTGAGGCTATAGTCCTTTTCCATTCCATGGTTCCATTCCAATCAAACTCCATCCAATATTCCAGAATAGAGTTCTCAAACTTAACATCACACCATATTCCATCATCATGAGCCACCTGGATACTGACCAATAGCAGAATGTACTTGTAGCACTGCCTTATCTCACAGCCTCGTTTACTTTTGTATATATACTAGTCTCTTGAGGGCAGTATCCCTCATCAGATTAAACCAATACATTGTGTGTTGAATATTTTCGAGCATTAGAAAAGCTCTTCCCGATTAGGAATGATTAGTAAGCACGATAGGATATGAGTAGTAGTAGTAGTGTACTGTTTTACTCACTCGTTTGCAAGGTGCTCGACCCACGCTGGCCAAACGTGAATCGTATTATCAAATACTTAATCCCTGAGTTCGATAAATTCCAACATTGTGCATCCCCACTCTCACTACACTGCTGGCAGCAGGTGGTGTTTCTGATGGGAAGACTTATTTTTAGAAATGTTTTGTCATTTCTGATTACATTTTTCCTAAAGTTACACCAAAACAACTTCCCTATAAGGGAATTAATTTGGTGTAACCTTAAGAAAAATGTTTTAGAAGTGACAAAACATTTCTAAAAATAGGTTTTTCCAAAAGAAACACCACCTGCTGCCAGCAGTGCTAGTTCCTGCTGCGTGTCTAGTAACCAGTCGAGCTCTTGTTCTTTAATCTGACCCCAAAATTCCTACATCTACTGCATGTGCCTTCCATTTTTCACTTATCTCTTTGGCATGCTTTTGTCTTTGATTTTGCATGTCAACCCATTGCAAATGAGTTTTTGAAGAGGTGAATGAGTGATTTTTGAATGAGATCTGACCAGATCTGATCACTTCCACTTTTGGAATGCATGACTCGGATGTGACCAGTCCCAAAGGCCTCTACAGGTTGATAGGTCAAGTTATTAATTTAAAGTACAACTGACATAGATATACGATTTAATTTACATACAAGTATACAGTGTATGTAAGGTATGCAGAGCGAAGAATGAGAAGCATAATTTGCCACAGAAAACGAAAAAGTCATTGGAGATACCTGGGAACATATAGAAACTCTAGAAAACAATATCATCAACACAACAATGGAAACGCAGAATCTTAGTAGCTGTCGAACCACACTATCCCGTTTCAACAATTCTGTTCCTTGGCGATCTCGTCCCAAGTTCCCAACTCGAATATCACAGGAAGCATTTCCCAAACCTTCTCTCGCCCTTCTCTATGCTGCAACTTCATCGCGGAGAGACACTTTGAACAAAGTTGGAACGGGAATGCACCCCAATCTTTATACTCCTCGAGGGGATGGGGATTAAGTCGTAAAGCCTCGGTATCCCTCCATGTGATTCCACAAGAGAAACGTGCTTGACAACCGGAACTACATCCTAGTGCGGGTTTGAAGTGCATCAAGAATTCATGAGTGAGGGTTTTCTGCGCCTCCCAAAGTCGGTCTTTTCCTGCTAGGCATAGCGCCTTGTCTCTCCAAGATAGCACGCTATCCGTCATGATTCCGTCCACGGAGATATGTCCACATAGATAAAATGCCCATGGGAGAACTACGGGCACGTTCGTTTCCCTTGCTAGAGGTATAATGCGAACAACTTCGGATGGGACGTATTCGTATTTCCTTGAAAGCACGGCGTCGCATGCAGTTAGGGTAGATGGAAATGCTTCTTGCATGACGGAGATGCATTTTTTTCGGATCGATACCATATTGTACTTCGTACTGATACGCAGTATCCCAGAGATAAAACTGATGAGATCTTTAAGCCTAGAATCGGCTCGGAGAGTGTCGAAGTAACTGGTGCTCTCAGCATAGATGTGGAGAAACTTGTAACAAAAAAACCAAACCCTACTCACAAAACATCATACATAACCCTCATCACATCGATGAAGTCAGTCTTGGAGTCTGCGAGCTTCACGGTTGGACAACCATCGTATGTATCAGACATGGGTGGTTGAGGAACATCCCACATCCCATTAAAGACGTCTGAGTGTCGAGCGAGCACATATTTGTGGATTCGAAAGGCAGTCTGTTCGACAATGATCACGACCGAGCCATCTGGAAAGTAGAAGTCTGGATGTTTAACGATAGCATTTTCGTCTCCTGTAGATCCACCAGCCGGAGAGGATGTAGACTCAGCACGTTTTCCTGTCTCCGTTTTTCCTTTGGCCATTGCCAAAGGCGTCTACACGTTGACGTTGGCGTGAAGAGCAAGATGAACTTACCGATTTCGGAGATAATTGCTCCTAGTGGACCGGTGGCTGTGCCCCTGTTCTAATCCAAGGGTCTGCACTGCGCAGAGCTCATTCTCCATCTCTTTTACTGACTTCGAAGTTCAATAATGTCGCAACAAGAAACCCCTACAATGCAGACCTCGCTGGCAGAGGTGTGGTATCTGAAAGATGTCAAGTTCGGACAACAACGGTACAGAATCATCACTCAGAACTTTAACGGGTATGTACATCGTCATTCCTACGGTACAACCTGCGCTCTAATAATGCAGTATCCCGCAGACCTTGCTCATTCATTGCAATATGTAAGAGATTCATCTCATTGTTTCAAGATTGTTAGACGAATTTTCCAGGTAACATCCTGATCCTTCGAGGACACATCAATATTCAACCACCTTCACGTATGACTGCCTCCTACGAATTTCTGTCTCAGTTAGTTGCCGAATACCTCCTGACAACCTCTCCTGATGTTGATATCTCTGCTGCGTTGTCCATTATGCCTCATACACAGAGTAAGTCGTTGTATCATCGCTCATTTTCCCGCAGCATTTCTGATACTTGGTGCCGTAGAGGGAATGGATTTGAATCCCTTGTTTACCACATCGACATCGTTTAGACCCGCGGGTGCTGGCGGCGAACTCAAATTATTTGAGCAAGTTGGCATCTCATTAGTACATGGCTGGCTGGTCGACCCCGAAGGTCCAGAAGGGAAGACATTGGAGAAAATTCAGGATTACGACTCCGCAGTATCCCTAATTGCTGAAGTTGACCACCTCACACATGGACGGTTTGTAGTCAATGAAGATGCCACAGATCCGCTCACTCCTACGAGTCCAACCACGAATTGGACAGAGTCGGAACAAACCAAGATAGAAGATGGTCAGTATTTCTGCATCCTGTCCCTCGATTTTTGCGCTGACGTTTATCGTAGCTACCATTGTCCGACGCTTCCTTGACAACACTCAATCTCAACTTACTTATCACGGTCTCTTCCAACTGGCAACCACGCTTGCTCCAGGCGCGCTCGTAGCGCTCTTCCGAAATTCTCACCTCTCGGTCCTATATAAATCGAAAGGTGATGAGCCCGCCCTGTACACACTCGTCACCGACCAAGTATTTCTACAAGAGCCTTCCGTTGTCTGGGAACGTCTCGAAGACGTTGATGGCGGTTGGTCTACCTTTGTCGATTCCGAATTTGTCCGTGCGAGTCCTGCAGGAGGGGATTTTGCAGGACAGACTGCGGAGGATGCTCTAAGAGCCTCAGAGATGCTTCAAAATCAATACAATGGCATTGTTGATCCTGTCGAGTGAATTTCTCTCTTTTTTTCTCCGTGAGGTTAACATCCTCTAACCTGCCTATTTATATTTTATTAGCGAGGCATTGGCACATCAGATGCAAGCAGAAGAAGACCATTTCGCACGCCGAGAACAGGAAGCCCACCTCCGCGAACAACAGGAAAGACGAGAGAGGGAGGCAGCTAATTTACCACCTACTCCAGAGAAACGTGCGAAAGCGAAAAAGAAATCGGATTGTATTATCATGTAGTTTGTTTGATCTAAATAACTCCTATGTATATACCTACTCCAGCAACTTACCTACATGAAATAGATAATAATTAGACACTCGTGCACCGGTCGGTGACAAGTTACTAATACCTTTGGGCGTTGCAACTTTGAACTTTGGATGTACTACGGGGGTCGTTGCGTCATCATGGTTAAACGTCATGACCCCACAACTGTACGACTCGAGTCGGCTTATTTTACTCAGTCAAACCACGTAACACGGGCGGCCTAGGAAATTTGAAATCCACTCCACAATCCGTTGAACCACCGGCAAGCATTTTCACCAGGCTCGAACAGCCCATACCACTACCGGGAAATTCAAAATATTATTCAATATATTGATGACATTTTTAACCACAACAGCCGTACTTCCATCGATTTCTCCCATATCATATTCCAAAACAGGTGCGGAACTGCCATAGCTGTAGTTGAGCGCATGCGACACACTTGCAGTTTATGGATAAATTTTATTGTTACCCAAGTTACCTGCGCCAATGTCGGCAACGACTTCTCGGGATAAGATGTTAGATCCCGTTAACATAGACATTTTTCTGGAATTTTCTCTTCAAGATATAAGTACACGCCACCGGAGATGGCTCAGTGAGAGAAATTTCTGTCCGCAAAAACGTTTCCCCTGACTTGCAACCATCCAAGAAAGGACTAGGCGGGGAGCCGCAAGGAAGGGGGACATAAATATCTAGTGGGGTATGGGTCGTCGACGTCAAAAATAACGCCATTAGACGATGTCGACTATTTTTTCTAGCTTTATTATTACTACTTGCAGCTCGTTTTTATCTGCCGGTTCCGAAAGTAGTGGTATCGGATTAACATTTCACGCTGGCTAATTATAGATATGATAAAATATTGAGCCTGTTGAATAAATTCAGATTGAATTGTGCGGTCAAGCTCGGCGCTCAAGTCTAGTAGCAGCCCTGCGCCAAATCTCTGTCGTAATTTTAGTACGTTGAAGAAATCTTTGATAGATCCTTCAATGGTAATTTTGGAATTGCCAAAAGCTAGGCCTCCGAGTCTCTGGCACCGGTAGACGTCTCGACAACTTGAAGGTCCCAATTTTCACACAACATCTGCCATTCAAGTCCATCAAGGTGAAAATTGGCCGCGAGATAAATTAGTTTTACCAACACACTACGACAGTTCTCGGATGGCCGGTGGAAACTTTGAGGCTTCGGTACCGAGGGTTGAAACGTTGAACCATCGAGTGGGTGTTCACATTTGCGAACGGACCGCGGCGCGGCAGGTCTGCTCACTTGTCATCCGCCGTCTCGGATACTTATAAGCGACGGGTTCTCAGGCCTTCGAGATGACATCGTGCGAGTGGTCTTGTTTTTATAAAAACATGATGAACCCTGAGCAACTGAAAGAAATGGCATCAGTTGCTCACGATAGTTTGAGCCAGACGTGAATATGATCGCTGAGAAAATATGGACCGGAATCGCTGGTAGCGGTGTATCAAAAGGAACCAATAGAAGCAGGGGTTGACAAGAATACAATGCATCGATAAGGTTGACATTGTATTTGATGGCACAAAGTTATTGCGAAGACGACGATAAGCGAGCAGGGTTTCGCAAGAGGGGCCTGTACTTTCAAAAAAGCAACGGAAATGATACTAGCAAAAACCACAGGAGAACGCTTAGAGATACTTAGGTGACATCCCCGGGGAAGTAGCCATGTCGGAATAAGAACTCGAGGGTAGGCGTGGGGTTGCTATAACCATAAGGATCTCGGACCAGAGTCGGCGACAATCCCTGTAAAGTTTAGCACAAGAGAAGTTTATGGCTCTTTCATTAATATTACCATGATCGATAAAAAATCATCCTGACCTAATTTTATACATGAGCGCTGAGCTCGGGAATACTTGGATAGGAAACTAGCAGTCTAGAAAAAGAATAATAGTATGGGCGACGGTTCGGCAATTGAATATCGACCAGTGCCGTTCCCGAGGATATTCCATACTTATCGGCTATTGTACCTTCTCCTACCTTCTTCCTGCTGAGTGTAAGGAAAGCCGAGTTTGACAAGCCATCAACAAGGAGCCGTGAGCCGTGAAGCCATGCCATCCGGTAGGACTTTAATACCAATAGGGGAATCTTCAAAGGAGAAGGTCCAGCATGAGGATTGAGACTCTCGCGATGATATATCATAAGGATTTATTAAGAAAATTTTCCACACCCAGTGCTCTTGTGATTGAATGAACTGTAGGCTCAGCCTATTCTGAGCCTCGAAAAGTATTTTACCTGTATGACGTCCACGGTGACTCCACCACCTAGGATGGATTGGCAGAGAAAAATGGCAATTCCATATAGAAATTCAAAGTGTTCCTCTAAATCTGGCCAGTCACTTTGGTCGAAAGCATAACACGCAGAGGAAATTCGAAGTCAAGGTGAACGCTCTGAATTGAACTTGAAAAATTATTTATATATTTTGATTATATAATAAGACATGTATATGTCCTTGATACAATACATTCAACAATGGATTCAGCACCAAAACGCACCGAATTTCTCAATCCCTACAGTGAACTTAAAGTCCAAACCGCAAAAGTAAGATCCATAGAATCAATCTTTCGGTCGACTTTCTGAAGCAGAAGCACACCAGACATACCGGCTTCAGTTCAGCACCAGCAACCCCTTTACACCTACATATGTTACTTCGAATTTGTCGTTATCGTCAGACCCCGGGGGTATGTATGCTTCGCGTGTGAAGGGGAGGCAAATCCTTCTAGAAAATCCAGCGAGAGAAAGTAAGGCGATGAAAGAGCTGGAAGGGAAGCGGATGAGAAAGAAAAGAGATAAGGAGAAGAAGAAACTAGGTATTATTGGCAAGAGAGAGGCAAAGGGTAAAGGTATTTGGAAGTTTGATGAAGCGCAAGCCAAGTCTGTGTCTTTTTTCTCTTTCGGTTTTTTGTCTTTTTGTTTTTGGGATGTATTTCTGATCATGTTTTTTTTTGGAATTCTAGATTTGATTTATTTCTCCCTCTACACCACTTATGGATGGGGTACATGTCTGAGCTTCTTGGTCTATCTCATGAACCATCCTGTGCAAATAATTCTGCAATGGTAAAAGCTATGCCGAGTTCGACAAGCATGCATCCCAAGCTTCTGAAGGCGGATTTTCATGGTTCTATAATGACAGGTTGGTACCCGTTGCTGCTGATATTTTATCCTCGCTCACTATTACAAACCTTAGTCCGCCGGAGCAAGAATCCCTGCCTCTTAGGTCTCTCAGGAATTGTGATCCATGAAACTGAGAATGCGTTCAAAGTCGTAACGAAGCATGACAAATTGAAAGGTATCCACTTATCCAGATAAATATGAATCCAAAGAGCTAATTTGTTGATTTCTCAGTAATACCGAAGTACAACTCCGTCTTCGTCTTCGCTGTTCCTCTTTACAGTACTTTGCCACCAACACATACGGTAGAGATGCCCTTGCCTTTGGCGCCTCCATTTCCGACCGGACCGTCTACAGGTACGGAAATAGAAACCGTGGCATCGTTGAGAAAGACTGTCCTCGATAGTCCTCATATCGAGTTTGAGCTTTACGGAAACCAGTTTAGATTTCGTTCCTCAGATAGGGCCGGCAGGAAGTTTAAGCATAAAGAGACCATCGAGCTCTGAATCCCAGAGCCAGGGTCACTTTCGAGCTCCGTCGGATACACGCACACCCTGTCAACCTCGATGGTCCGCTGGAGTTATGCAAGTAGGTACCTCTTTCCCAGTCACTTTTCCTATTTGTCATACATCATTACATGATTTCTAACTTGCGTGGTTTTTTTTATTCTTATTCTCCGGTCAACCTGTTTTTTTTCCATTCAATTTATTGATTTTTATCCACAGCTGCTACGTGTCGCCTCCCCAATTCGGTATCGATATCCATGCAAGGAAGTGGGGGGTTCCGAGGAGCAGGGACCATGAACCAAGCTCACCCGAGAATGACAGGTTACGTGGGGGAGAGAGATGTCACTTAGTACAAGTACGTCGTTGTCCAGTATCTTCCCTGACGGTGATCGTTATCTATATAGGAAAAATATGTAGCGATGAAAGAAATTGACAATCTGGCAATATCAGCGGCCATGGGCCATGAAATATACGCTTTTGTTGTATTCCCAGCCATGCCATTTACGTGAACTCTTGCCCAAGTGGAAAGCGTCCCAGTCTTTACTCCGATTACGAAATCTCAGTGGCTAAAAGATACGATCTCCACTTCAAATGATATGAATTTTCATAATCATATCCGCCCAAGTGCTGAAGTGGCGGCGGTTGGGTGCAGTACCTGACTGCATAAGAGTAGACAATGTTCACAGCGAATAAGAAGGCCCAATGTTCGCTGAGAAATTGAAACGCTTGGTATCTAGAAAGATATTCCTCCGGCGTCGCCAAGGGACGTCATGATCAGATTTACTTTCCGAGTTATTCCAATGTGAGTATTGAATAGAGTGTCCAGAATTACTGCTACCGAGTATTTGAGCACTTCTCACTTCTCCAGTTCAAAATCAGCGATCGCGTGCGTAGCTTGCAGTCCTGCCTAGATTTGACGATTGGAGTTATGCAGGCCTTTTGTATTAGGAGTAACGCCTCCATCGAGGCCAACCATGGTCGTCCCGGTGATTGGTATCTTAGGAACAGAAACAGTGATTGTGAATACGAATTTAGTATTGCCCCCTCAGATCTGTTCGCTGTATAATTCAACTGGTCGATATCTTCAAGTTGGAGATACTACGCCTCCTCCATCGCATCAGTCTACAATGGGCGTGGGGTGAAAACCGGAAGCAAGATGAAGCAATGTAGATCCGGACAGCAATGATATTTGTCTAGTTTTACGACAAATATCAGTTCGCGAGTATTGGTAGATTGTTGCCGCTGCTCTCGAGCTGTCGAGACCCTGTCATCCAAAAAAAATAAGAAAGCCAATGACAGCGCTTGCGGCGAGGACTGCTCTCTGGAATTGAGGTTCTTAACACCTGTCAAAACAAAAAAATATATTGCGTGGGACACAATTCATAAGAGATAATTTAGGTTTAGGATGCGAGTAAAAAGGGAAGTTACCGTTGCTCGATATTAGTTAAAATTTGAGGTTCCTGGGAGTTGCTTGGCAGGGGGGTAATACAAGCTTCGAAGGGACAAAAAGGTGTTAGGACCGGTGTTCATTCATTTTTTTAAAAGCTCTACTGAAGATATACCGAGAGATAGGCCTTTGGATCCTTGGTTTTCTTGGAGGGGATGAGAATCGCAGAAAAACGAATAGGTACACTGCAGGAGGACCATCGAAGCACAATTCGCATAATACCTACCAGTACAAGCGAGCAAGAGACAGTTTGAATGGTAAAGTTTCCAAAGACCAAACAATTTACGATTCTCTTCTCAGCAAAATACCTCGAGGGTTCCTCAACAGATGATATTTTAGGCCTTACTCGAACGAGTTGAAAAGATGTCGTGGTCTGCTGCGCCACCTCCAGTACTGTAGTTCTCTGACCAAGTACCCTGAACCATAAACCAAGCTAATGTAGCGCTCGCCATGAAAATACCGATTCAAACAAAACTCATTGCCCGTGCACCAGTACCAACTAGACCGTGTATTAGACTCTAGAGTAGCTCGACCCATAATATTAACAGTTGGCCAGAGATAGCGTTGAGGGAGCCTCGGCAGATGGGGATGCTGAATCAGTCACGTTTAAAAGCCTTGGAAGGGACTCTGGAGAGAGGAGAACGCTGGAGAACGATCGTAAAGAAGTAAACAACTTTCGACACTGGAGAAGGCGATCACATGATCCGGACGAATCTATGTCCTCACCGCATCACGTGACTAAGCATGACAATTCCCATGAAACCACCTTTTTGTGAATAGCGCTTGCACAAAGGGGAAATTGTCTTATCGGGTCGAAGGGCACCCTATTAAATAGATATATTGAGAACCTTCTGCAACCAATTTTTTGAATTAGGACCTAGTAGAGATGCTATTCAAGAAATACACCAGTTTTTACTGCATTTTCGGACTTGAGAAGACTCAGAAGCTATTACTCATGCCCAGGTGGGCTAGTGGAAATACCAAAAAGACTAGGTGAGATAAATCCAATGAACCCCCCTTCTACCAAGGAGGGTGATCTTGAGTCTAACATGATAGAATCTCTTGAAAATTTCACTATTGTCGAAATGTGCAAGTATTTAATTCAATTCTCTCTCCCTCAAATATAATTTGACTATTTACTTGACTTCACTAGATTTTCAGTGTTCACGCCAATTTACAGATGCATACAAGCGTGGTTTGACCAGAAAAGAAGCTGCTTGGGCAAACAACAAATACAGTGGACGCCGTTGCATGCCCACCGGTGGCGGGCTTGTGGTAATGTATTTAGTTGTCTTCGTTTTGATAGGTGTTAGTACCTAATTCCGCCCGTAAATGCGAAGGCCTCGCTGAGCGCCTGTTTGGGAAGCTGCGTGTCACGGAATGTCACATTCACGTGATATGGTGAGGTTGTGCAATGTGCATGAGCCCTATCTTACATCCTTCGGGCAACCTCTCGAATTCTAAGGATTCAAGCTCTCTAGAACCGTTCTAAACGGCATATACGTTTACTCTTGGATGGATATAAGGTTTCTCTATTAGAAACCCAATTACAATCGTGGAGTCCTTTCCCCTTCTGCCACTTTCTCGCCCGGTTTCGAAACCAAAGTTTGAAGCGGCTTTCATAATGAAATTCAGGTAATGTTTTTTTTTGTATTTGAACTCGAGTTCAAAAAAGGCTTATGAACCTTATAGTTCGTCGCTCAAGTTTAATGCAGTATCAGAGTGGTGGGATGAATACCTCGCGTACGTGGCCACCATTTTGCACCCATTACCATTATATGAGATCTTATACATTCAAACCAAACTACCTTTTTTTAGATACGATGCACTTAAAAAGTACATCTACCAGCTCGAAAAGCAGCAACACGGACATGAACAGCTCCTCGTCTATGATCCTGAATCTAACGAACGAAGTGGTCTATTGACACAACAAGACGCCACCAGTACAGATTCTGTGTTTATACCTCTCCTTGATCGCGAGTTGAAAAAGCTTGTTTCTTTCTATGAGCACCAAGAGAAGGAACTCATTGATGACTTGGAAGAATTGGAGAAATCGATATTGGAACAAGAAGAAGCTGGTCTGGGACCGGGATACTATGATGATCTCACCGACGACGACGACGATGATGACAGTCTAGAAAGTCCTGAAAGGAGACGACACCAGCGGAGAGGGAGCAGGTCAGGCTACCTGCAACGGTCAACAAGTGTGTACCTACCTCGTGTCGCACATTGACAAGCAATCACACATGCCTTCATTTCGTAGCTAGAAGTGCCCACGTTTCCGAATCTCCTGTGAGACGGCGGACGAGTGTGTCATCTATGGACGACATTCATCCTGAGCTAGATGATAGCTACTACGGCTCGCTCCCGCACCCCAAGCCAGCTATAGGCACTCTCGGCAGACTCTCGAACACGCTCAATAATCTCAGAGAGAGTTTCTCATCAGTTCATGATCAGGATAATACCGTTTGGACGGCCCGGACGGACTACGCTTATGACATACGACTACTGTTCAAGCGTAGAATTACGAATTTGTATATTTCCTTCACCAACCTCCGATCATATGTGGAAATCAACTACTCTGGTTTCCGCAAAATCTTAAAGAAGTACGTGTTTAATTTGCCTTTTTTACGCCTTGATCTGCCTTTCCTTTATGTTATCGCGCACCTTACTATCATTGCCATCATACACGCGGGCTACCATCATTCGATTCTCAATCGCTTCTCACAGTTGACTTGAATGACGCGTAAATGATCTTTTGTTGGACACTACAAGGCTGACTTCTGCCGTCGGCTCTCAAAGTCCCTTGGTGCATAACGGTGCCTTGATGACTTACACGGATAATGACAGGGCGCTCAAATTGCACTTTGATCCATATTTTGATTATTTCATTTAGTCATCAAACATTTTTTCACTTCTTGCTTCTAACCTTAGTTGGTTAATCTAGGTACGACAAAGTGACGTACTCCGAGTTGAAGGATCGTTATCTTCACAACGTCGTGGAAGTATCGCCACCTTTTACTCAGGCTGCAAAAGACAGGCTCAATGACAATATCAACCGTCTCCTCGAGTTATACGCTACATGTGTGACGCGTGAGGATAAGACTGCAGCTCGCCAGCAACTCCGCCTGCATCAGCGGGAGAACATCGCGTGGGAACGCGATACTGTCTGGCGTCAGATGATTGGTCGACAGAGGAGGGGGGAAGATGACACCCAAAATATCTTGGGTGCTACTTTGGTACAAGGACCTGAGCCGACGGTCGTGGATATTCCGACTCCGGTGGGCAGGTTCAAGATCACGAAACGCAATATTTTCAAAGTTGTGGCCTTGGCCATTTTCATCTTTCTACTGAATGTGCAAGTGGTCAAGGGCGGGGAAGCTAATCGCTGCTTTGCTATTCTTATTTTCTGTACGATTCTTTGGGCAACGGAGGTGAAGCGTTTTTTTTTTTCGTTTCTTGCTTTTTTGATTTTCTGATGACGAAATAGGCTATACCACTTTTCGTGACGTCAATGTTCGTTCCATTGCTTCTCGTCTTGTTCCGAGTTATCCGCAACGAAGAAGGCGCTCAAATGACGCCGCCAGATGCCACAAAGTAAGCTAGATGTTTTTGTTACGAGCGGTCTGACTGGAACTGGCTCGCAGATTCGTTGTCTCGGTTATGTTCTCACCGACTATCATGCTGCTCATTGGAGGCTTTACTATCTCATCGGCCCTAAGCAAGACCAACATCGATCGTGTCTTGATCACGCGCGTCCTAAGTTTAGCCGGTACGAAACCAAGCAGAGTCATCCTCGCCTTCATGGGAGTATCTTGCTTCGCGAGCATGTGGATCAGGTACAGTTCTTTCAAGTGGTTTATAGTTAGTTTGGAATAATGTTGATGCTGAACGCTGCCCAGTAACGTCGCTGCCCCTACACTATGTTTTACCCTGATAAGGGTAAGTAGGTTATGGCCGCCGTCCAACTTGAGGCCTTTGCTCTCACGCACTCATCGGTCGCTTGTTCTGATAATATCTTTTTCTTTTTCATTAGCCTATCTTGCGAACGTTACCGCCAAAATCGGCTTTCGGCCCGTGTCTAATTGTAGGTTTACTGAGATGTTGATTTTTTGTTGTTGTTGTAACTCATCCACTTTTTGCTCCTATGACAGTTGGCTATTGCGCTAGCAGCCAATATCGGGGGACAAAGCTCCCCAATCTCGTCGCCACAGAATCTGATCGCGATCGGAGCCATGGACGACCCTTTGGGTTGGGCGCAATGGTTTGCTGTCGCCCTCCCGGTTTCGGGAATTTCTATTATCCTCATATGGTGGCTTCTCCTCCTATCGTATCGTCCGGGCCGCTCGCCTGACGGTGAGGGAGATATTGAAATCAAGGCTATACGTCCTACAAGGGAATCTTTTACTCTCAAGCAATACTGGGTGACATTTGTCTGTCTGGCCACCATTGGCTTGTGGTGTATTGAACATCTCATCCACGAGTTCGTCGGCGATATGGGTGTTATCGCCATTATCCCCGTCATTGCATTCTTTTCGACAGGTGTGTTGAAAAAGGTGAGCAAGCCTGATGCGAGTTTTCTCGGTATTTCTATTATATGAACTCAATTGCCATTCATCTATGATATTAAGGATGATTTTGAACATTTCGCTTGGACTATTGTATTCCTCGCTATGGGTGGAATTGCTTTAGGCAAAGGCGTGATGTCGAGTGGTCTCCTTGAAGTAATGGATGATATTATCCGGGACCTCATTACAGGAGTGCCTCTATACTCCGTCGTATTGATTTTATCTCCGGTTGTACTGGTTCGTGAAATGTTTTCCGTATATGTTCAAATTCCTTTTTCTTATGTTTTTCCTGCCCCCCAGATCGTTTCCACTTTCATCAGTCACACAATAGCTGCTATATTGCTTGTGCCCATCGCAAAGGAAGTAGGCTCGAGCTTTCCAGGGGATCACCAGAACCTGCTTATCTTTATTACTGGTCTCATCTGTTCAGCCGGAATGGGTATGCCTGTCTCTGGCTTTCCTAATCAGACTGCGTTAGTTGTTTTTACTCATTCATTACCGGCTATCTTTACTGAAACAATTGAATTCCCTTATCTCGGCCGTTAACACACACATAGAGCGACTCAAGAAGACGAGCTTGGTGAACTTTATCTAAGTAATATAGATTTCCTTAAAAATGGGGTACCAGCGAGTATCATCGCTACATCGGTGAGCTTTTTTCCTTCCAAACTCTTTGGTATTTTGCCGACGCCTCTTAATGAATTTAAAGGTTGTTGCGACGGTTGGGTTCTTATTGATGAAGCTTATTGGGTACGTTTTACACCCCGCGAAAAATAATTGTTCAAAAGCTGACATTTCCCCACTTTATATAGAATATAACTGTAGATTTCGTTGTTGCTTTATTTTAGTATATTATGTATTTTCACCATACCAGATACTATTACCATTTGGGGGCTATATGAAGATCCATGGCATGACATTTGACAGAGACGTCATTTCGAGAAAACGGACCGGACCTTATATAGCTGTGGGTTCACTCCTGGTGGTGTTTTGACATAAAATCTAGACGCGAGTGTGTGTGTGACCCGTTTGAAATTCATGTGATTTTTAGACCAGGAATGGTATATGCAATATGCTCTTTTTGCCCAACCTTTTGAATTATAATACTTTTGGGTTCACCTCCCCGCCCCGTTTTTTTCACGCGGTCGTCACGGTCGCCCATAATGATTCCAAGTTGTTTATAGTACCCTCCAATGTCCAAGTGGCGCAGGGACAACCTATCAATCCCTTGTTGTTGTTCAAAGGATATTGTTGGGTTTGTTTGGACCCCTCCCTAACATATGATGCGTATGATGTATTGAGACCCTGCCCATACGGAGAGCTCAGAGAACAACTAAAATATAACAACAAAGGGACTTCTAGAATGCAGGTTCCGAAAGTTTCTATGATGTCAAGTATATATATATATATAAAATCATTACTTTGCATTTATAAAAGTCGTTCGTTTTTCTTCAAAAGTTATATATCAACCCCTCACGTTAGAATTGTATATCAAGAACGCACTAACAATGAATTGCAGTTAACCATGTACTTGGTAGATTAAGGCGTTCGTCCTTTTGCGGCAAGCCTTGGGTTGAGTACCTTCGGTTCTAAAAATGTTGATCGAATTGTCGGCACCGAATGTAAAATTCTGCATTTCGAAGTTCGACCCAAACCTACGAGGCGGGTACTTACTATACTAGAGTCCCGAGGGGCACACACTCTCATGTGGTCATCCCAAGAAGCCCGAAGAGCTGAGTGTGTGTGCGTGTGTGTGTGTGTGTGAACTTTCACCGGAAAACCGGAAAAATGTCCTTTTTGACCTTTCTATATTGAGCATTTAGGATTCTCATCGATCATCCCTGGTTCTAATAACGAAGGTGGAAAATCCATCCTATCAAGGGTTTCAACTGTCTCCTTGCTCTCTTATTTTTGAGCTTCGGGCTTGTGGCTGAGGTAGATCGCCACAATTCCGCGACATTGTTTCGCATGACCACCACCACCTTGCAAGTTTTAAAGAGGCGTTTTTCGAGGACTTGAAAGATTTTTTATATGGGAGTCAATAATAATAATAAAATCCAGAGAGAAAAGGGCAAGGTATATAGGCGCGAAAACTACTACTACTGCTAAAAGTATACCAGGGGTGTTATTACTACATACAAAAAAACGAATGAATGAAAGAGAGAAAGAAAGAAAAAGTAAAAATATAAATGAATAAAATAAAGTAAAAAAAAAAACTCCTAAAAAGTCCAAGTAACAACAACAATGAAAAATTCACCAAGGACGATGAGGTTGATTAGGGTCACCATCGCTTGATGCTTCGTAAGAATTTCGACGAATTGAAATAATCTCAGGCCTGTTCTCCATAATCATCCGACCATGCCTGTTGTTGTTGTTATCAAGATGCGAAGTAGTAGTGGTAGTAATAGTAGTAGACGACCATTGATGATGATGGCTACGATCTGGAAGATATTGTTTGCCTTGCGATGATACTGATAATTTTCCTCCCAGGTGCGGTAACAAAAGGTGGTTGTTCGAGTTGTTGTCATTTTCTGATAGACTGGAATTTGGTGTGGTGGGAGAAGTAGGTGAAGGATTCGATGTGGAGTCACCTTCATGTGAATATTGAGAGGCATCGGATTGTACAGGAGGGTAACGTCCACCAGAATTATTATTTCTCTGTGTTCGGTGATAACTGTGGGTTGTTGATGCGGGAGAATGACCTCTGTTGTTGACCGAGTGGTGGTCTTGATATGATCGAGAGCTACTGTTGTAGGGTTGGAAGCGTGGTGAGGCTTCCAGAGATCTGCTATGAAAGAAAGAAAAAAAAAGTCATGATTTTTTTCAGAAATAATCCTTGTTTTTTTTTTAATAAAAGAAAAATACATACGAGGACGAAGATTGAGTAGATAGAGATTGTCGCCTGCCACCCCATGTAGTACGGTCTTCACTGGGGCGACATGCTGTAGTATAACCATCATCATCCAAACGAAGCCTTCTCAAGACGGCCGCAGAATCTTGTGGTGCGATGCCTCTCGGATCTTCCATAGAAGAGATAGGAGGTAAGGAATAAGGCGAAGGTCCCGAATTATTACAGTCAGGCGCCTGAATCGGTGGAAGACTAAATCCTTCCTTCAAACGTGACTGCGGAGGACCGCCATCGCGTGAACCGACGTCAAGCGAGAGACCTGTTTTGCCTGATGGAGGTGGAGGTGGTGCTGCGGGATTACGGTAAGACGGCGGCGGCAGCGGCGGTGGATGCTGAGTGTTGTTATTATACCCGCCATAACGGTGGGAGTCTGCACTTTTAGTATTTTGGATGGGAGAAAGTCGGATATCTGATGGTGATAGTGTACTGCCATTGAGTTGTGAAGGGACAGGATATGGAGATGCCATATGATAGTCAGCAGAAGATCTGACGTTCGCTGGGTGGAAGGAGGGTGTGACGACTGTCCAGCCGTTTGGAGCTCGAGGGATCTCCACAATAGAATTCCGTGCTGTGCGTCGCGTTCGACGTCTATTCTGGCCAGTTGGTACAACTTGACCATAACCTGGTTGGTCTGGTGATAAACAGGTACTTGGAAATGTTGGACTAGATTAAATTGAAAAAAAATGGTTGAGTTAAGGATACATCGATATCGACAAATATAGTGTACCCACCCAAATAATGGAATAAGATCATCACGAATCATCCATGCCACTCTAAAATGATTATAATTATTAAACTGCCTCAAGTAACGATTTTGACGAGGATGAAAACAACCTTCGTGATAATTTAAGCGCAACCTGATAAATAACACAACCCATCAATCAGTAAGGTAACCATTTCATAGGTCCCGAGTAATGAACTCACTTCGTATGGCATCCATGTTCCTTGAATTTTCAGGTACCCACCACGCACCCGCCGAATAAGTGGGGCCAAATCAGGTTGAGAGTCAATCATCTTGACAATATCAGCTAAAATAGATTTTTAACCCGAGGTCATCAGCCACCTTGGGGGGGTTTTCATTCAAACGGATTTCTGACCTTTGGAATTTCCCAGCGCTTTTGATAAACTTGGGGTAAGCGTTTGATATTCCTAACCCTTTGGGCCAAAAAAAAAAAGCTCCCAAAACTCACCCTTCCATATACCGGTCCAAAGAATATATCCATCATCAATATCCATCATAATCCATTGACCGTTGAGCGGATACTCATATACGGGGCTGTATAGCTATGTGTTTAGGAAATATATTTTGGAGAGGGGTCTACTGCGACTTACATATAACCACGAGAATCGTTGCTGGTGATGTACCGCCCCTTTGTTACATGGTGATTAGGACACGCATACGGACGGAAGCGTGGGCCCGACCCCGATGGCGATGTCTGGATAGTGTCCTATAAAGAGAGAGAAGAGATCATTATAATAGGCCAACGACGCCCCCCAATCTGCGCTTACTTGTAGCATACCGGTAGTCATTTGGGTAATAAAAAAAAACACGAGTAGAGAGGGGGGGGAAAAGTAAAAGTGTGTGGTGGGTGCAAGGTATAAGTAGGTAAAGCTTGTGGAGGATCTGCAAGATCCAGGGAATAGGCGGGGGGCGGTGGAGGGGGGAAGGGGAGACAGAGAGAGAGAGATGGATCAGTTGATCGTTTTTAAAAATGCTCGACCCGGATATCATCTTTTACTCGTGGCATCATGCGCCAAATCTGTTCCAAGAATGAGATTTGGCATAGCGCTTTGTGTTGTTACGAACGGCAAGTTTCGGTCGGCGACATTGAAATCTTGGTTCAAGAATCCTATTATGGACGAACCATGCGTTTCCACAAATATATGTCCAAAGGACAGTTCCTGGGAATATGACATATCCAGTTTTAGGTGATGCGGTCGATGGCGTTTCGGCAAGGATAAATTTAACAAGAGGGGAAAGAAAACCCCACAAGATCGTATCTAAGTTACCTCAAGTTTGTTTTTTTTTTTGCCAGCCCTTACTTTTTGTTGGCCCTGTTCATTTCGCGGCGGCCGTAAAAAAAAAAAAAGGACCCTCATCGACGTCCATAGCGACAGATAGCGACGACACTCCCCAATTGTACCCTACCCTGAATTTCCTTAGATGGGCAGATCCATCAGATCTGTCAAAGGGATATAATACCTTCTGTTCGAAAGACCTTGCAGGGTCGCCGACTAAGCCTTTAAACCCTTGGGATGAATATCATTTGATAAACAAGAACAACACACACACCGTCATTAATTTATTTTACTAAAAGATCCATCCCTTTTACGGTCCCCTGTCCGATTGTACGGCAATCCCTCGACATATGTAGAAGAATACTTCAACTTGTGTAATGGTGGCACAAGATAGATAAGATGTCGAAGGCTATGCTATCTTTCTTCTCTCTCCTACATACTGCGCATTTCCCTAATCATCGGGTTTTACACTTGCGATCATGACGCGTTTCTGAGAAGCTCTGACCTCGATCGCGAACCACAAGCCAAACTGATTCGACTCGAGTTGGATTTAAACTTAACTTTAGTATTACCCCTGACAACAAAGAAAACCCGGTTGATTACCAGGCGGACCGCCTTCATCGCATTTTTTCTTTTCGGTACCGTTAGTAGTCACTCACTCTCTCAGCCGTTCAACAGTGGTGGGTGGCCTCACACACTCTATATACTTAACTGATCTCCATTATCCATATAACCTTTTTTATAAATTAGGTAGGAATTGGAAGTGGGGGACCCCGGAAAACTAAATTATTATACAAGTTCAGGCACGTCCTTAAAATGCCAAATGCATCAAAAAGCGCGGACCATGCATACAATATAGACCAGAGATAATTGCCACTTGGCTCTCCTTCGGTAAAAGCTTTGGTGGGTCATACCCCCACTAAAATATTCCCCTTCAGCCCTCGGGATAACTCTCTGCATCTTCACGGAATCCAAGTATCTCCGACGTAGATTCAGAACAACCGGTACTGAGGCGAACGTCAGGATTAGTCTACATTAGTCACCGGCGCTATGTCCCAATGATAGTTTGGCGTTTGCGTACTCCGAACCTCTTACGTATTTCAAGACATAACTATAAAGCTCCTCAGCGAGGCCGTTTTGTTTTTAGGGTTGCTTCATTAAGATCTGGAAAGATAAGAAATCCTGAACATCATTATATTCTGGGGGAGGGGGTACTAGAGAGCTCTGGTCAAATGTCGGGAAACTATATACAACCCATAAGTATTTGAGAAAATATATGGAAACATCTACAAGTGAAATGTCCTGGTATACAGTAACATAGAGAACACAGCACAACACATATAAGAGACCGAATGCAATGCAACGGATTCATTCATCCTGGGGTCTAAGTCGAGACGCCGCCGTTATCCTCATCTCGGAGTAGCAGCCCCTGTTCTTTAGCCGCGAACGCAGCCAACACATTACGCACTTCAAAACCTCCAACACTGCCCGTCGTATAGATCACGTTGCTAACCTCGAATCCATTAAACTGACTAGCCGCACAAATGGTGTATGCTCCCATATTATCAAAGCCAAGCCAATCTCCCACTTGTAAAGCACGCGGTAATTCAGTCGAAGGGGAAACACAATCAATCGAGTCGCATGTAGGTCCCCATACGCTGCTCATGTGTGTTGGCTCCGACGCCGAGATGTGGAAAGATCCATTGAGCGATAAGACATATGGATGAACGACTTGGTGATCAAAGAGGATGCAATTAAAAGCGCCGTACACGCCATCATTGATGTAATCTAAAAAAAATGCGGGGAGACAAACCGGTTGAGGTGCAAGATGATTGTAGAGAAATAACAGAACGACGTACACATGACAACTGGGTCGTTAGAGGTTGCTGTTTCTGCTTGATCCTGGGGAGACGAAATGCTAGCCAGAGGTGCCCGACGGGCTATGATATTGACAGCCAACCTGAACGCCTTGGAAACGTAAAACCTCCCAGGCTCTGCGATAATTTTAAGACCGTCTCGATCAGGAAAATGACGATCGATCGCTTGCTTCAAGACCGTAGCGGCCTGCTCGAACAGGGAATCTTCAAACCCGCCTCCCACGTCCAGTAGCTTGAACGTATAGCCGACTTCCTTGGCCATATCGAAAACGGCCCGAGCCCGCGTGATAGCGTCCATGTATACCGACGGGTCATAGCATCCACTGCCCACATGAAAGCTGACACCCACTACGTCAAGGTTCAGCTCCTTAGCCTTGGCAAGTAGGCCCGGGACGGTGGTAAGTGGCGCCCCGAATTTTATTCCAAAAGCACAAAGGCTTTTAGAATCGTCTGTCAAGATACGAATAACGCATTTTGCGCGAGGATGTGCACGAGCGATCTTGTACAGTTCGTCCGCGTTGTCAAAGGTCATCATGTCGACCCCTCTTTTAGCAGCATTTCGGACAAAGGAGACTGCTTTGCACGGGTTTGCAAAGATTATATTGGACGGATCCATACCTCCGATATCAAGAACTTGAGATATTTCATTGTTGGAAGCGCAATCGAACCCAGCCCCTAAAGCAGCGAGAAGACGTAGAACATAAGGGTCGGGATTACATTTGACAGCTGTGGGAAAGTTAATTAAATAAACAATAGGGAATTATTTGGGAGATAAAAAAAAACGAACCATAGAAGGGTTGTATTTCTGGCAAGCAAGACTTCCATCGTTGATGTTGTCTATAGACTTGACCAAGATCCGCAACGAAGAATGCCTGCTCGGCATTTATTTCGTGGGCCAAACGCGAAGCATTCATGATGCCATTGCGTAAATGAACTTCTGGATGACCACTGAGAAGCGGAGGTAAAAACGGGAATATTGCGTCTCCGTTGACCTGAGAGTCGGCGTTGGAGGGGCATGGTGGTGGTTGTGGAGAAAGTTTGTCATTGACTAATGCATTAGTCGCCCATGATAATGTATTATCATGGAACCGCGAATAATTTTCGGGAGAAGAGGCGAAACTGAAGTCTATCGCATTGATGGGTGGCAAAGTTTCCAGTGACATTGAATTTTCGGCGCAGTCGGGTGAATCTGAATCTATCTTGTCTATTGAATTTGTTGAGCGCGAAATTGTGCGGTCCAATAGTTTAGCAAAGAAATGGATTATTTTTTTGTGCAAGGCTTGGATAAATTTTAGGTTGTTGATTTGTGTGGTTAACCCGGAATTACCGAACCTGAACCGCCACGGTCGATGGCGAGCCGGGCGGGAGAGGACGGCAAATGTTGGGGGTTCTGTCAGTCAGTGCGGGTTCCTCGCTCCCTGTACAGCGAGGAAAGGGCTTGAAGGGATATATAACCGGATTAAAAAATCAAAAAGCGTCGGGTCGGGAGGCTGTTAAGGGTGAAAACTGTTCGTCGTCAAGTTGGAAAGTTGAAGTCCTGTCAGGGAGGTTCACCTGGACGACAGATCATGCTGAGCGTCAGAGAGGGGTACGAAAAAACAAGACTACAGACCTCGAACGGATGACCACCTAGATCGATTTAAAAAAAAAAATGTTCAAAAAAAATTTTTTTTCAAGGGGGTGGAAAGAGTGCGCACTCGAGGGTCAACAAACGAAGATCGCTATTCCTTGTCTGGTCAGTAATGGTGGAACTAAGTGCTGTTAAGACCAAAAGATGCCACGCAGTGCTGCACTGCTACTACTTGGGAGGACTTTTCGCTGTTGGGTGTGTTGAACAGAGAGTTTACAGCGGAGTTTTCTCACCAACTCGATTATATCAGCACGGCTCTACCGACAGCGCGCATGGAGGGGAGGCCCTGCTCTTTTACGTTTAAAAATTTCATTTGTCAAAAATTGTATACCATCCGGTACCCCGTGCTTAACGGTGGAGAACTGCAAGTAGCCACAGCACCTGGTCATATAGCAGATATTTTGGAATACGCTTCACCGCAGTTGCGACATGCTCACTATACTCGTGATCATGATGCTCGAGGTGGCTCTCCATATAGGTCGAGCGTACGTGACTCATTAACGGCATCTTGTTCCGAGTAAATGTCAAGTTTGGTTTGCAAGTTCCGTGTTGGCTATGTACCTTTCATCCATCGTATTTTTACACACAAATGCCGACGTCTTAGACATGAGTCTCGCTCCTTGAAACCGTGTAGCCATCGCTCACATGACTCTTTCTTCGGTTTCTTGCGAATTCGCTGGAATGAACGAATCATTCTACTTGTCAAAAAACAACAAATTGAATAAACCGTGGCTTAACAGCAAGATAACTTGCCCAAAACTGGATGGATGATGTCAGGCCTACGTATTCGCGCCTCGAGGCCTACAACTTGGGGGCTTCATTCAAGTTCAAGGTCCGGTCATTTTAAAAATACATGAAGAGTAAAATGTACCACATCGGGGGATGGAAGGCTCTTGTAAGCTGCGCTGCGCGTTGTTGCTCGGACGTCTTCCATGAGGAACGGTTTAAAAGTTTCGCCGTGCATAGCAACGCTAGCCCATCAAGGAGTCGAAGGGAAGCTGCCTCGATCGAGGAAAGGAAAAGAAGCGGAGTCACTTTTTCCGTCTCCCCCATCCATAACATAACTCCATGAGTAACTTGTTTATGTACACATACGATATCAAGATATATTCAATGCAAGTTCTTCGTAATTCATCTCAAAGCAATCGCCAGCTTTGCGTAGTACTTACAGCAAAGTATCCAATCTCAGACTCAGGGCAGTTCATCGATAACGCCAAGATAACGCCTGAGGGCAATAGATAACCAGGTTCCTTCATGATCATAGGTTCTTACCATCCTCTCCTCTTTCAAAGCCCATTTATCCCCGTTTTCTCTTGAAAAGGCATTATTGATTTGCCCCTTACCTTTTGTTTTCGTCATTTGGACTGGTTTGATATCTCTTGCAAGCTTTGCACACATGCCATACTTCTTTTGCATCATAATGCTTACGTCCTTGATCAACCATCCGAGGTTTTGACAAGCCCTGGAAATTTCTTTTGGATTTTTTTTTTGGCGGTTATAGAAAGGAATCGAGGTCCATTATTCAATTCGCAATTGGAATTTTAATGTCTTCTCAGGAACCCTACCTCAGTGGCTATGTGGTCATAAGTCTCGACAACTACAACTATACAACTCCCTTATGCTCGGATTGAGATTCCCAAGTACGGATCTCTATTCCAGAAACAGCCAAACCTGCCCCTCGTCCCTTCTCAGGTGGAGCTCGAGGTTTTTAGACTTTTCCGATTGGCTGGCTGGGCTCCACTTCCCGAATCTCCAACCAATCAGGCCCCAAAGAAAGTTTAAACTGCTGTAAATCTGTATGTTATGTGTGTATTTATATACTATGTTGCGTGAATTTGTTGAAAGTTCATAGAAGAAGCTTGCAGATATTAATTGGCCATATAGATTCAGGCAACATATACTGATATAGACAGCTGAGAACTGACAAAGTTTCTTGCGCTATTGGCGGTTGGAAAAACATCCTCTTGCGCACTGAACGTAGTATACAGAGCTTCGAGATGTTTGCACGTAAGGCTTGTACGTACCATCACAGATAACGTACCATCGCGTATTTCATGTGATACTACGGACTGGTCGAACAGAAGGTTGCAATATGTCAGAATTTCTACAGATTGCACCCGAGGCTGGCCAGGCCCCCAGAAGTGTCCCACGGGTCTACGATACCTAACCTATATCGTTGACATGACATTGAAAGGAGCGAAAGGTCGGTAACCAGGAAAAAACCAAGTTTCTGCGTAGAAGGGATGAAAAGCTTCTGTATAAGTATATTTGATACCATTTTTGTCCCAGGCTACGGACTTGCCGAGAAATATGAAGGTATGCTAGATCATCATAAACTGATCTGAAGCATTCAACTTCCTCGGGGTATTATTATTGGGTGCCTACTTGAGTCTGAAGAACTCTGGGCACGAGGATGCATCGTGGCTGCCCATGGCACCGCCACCTGATTCGGCGGATATTGGTACTGGGTTACTCCAGGCTGAATTTCAGGGACCGGGCCCGAGGCAGAAGTGACTTCTTGGATCTCCCAGTCCAACAAACCCCCTAACGGAATATGCTGTACAACAACTCGTTTCCCTAGCACCTCGGCCTGTAAAGATCGAAATGTCAATGGGAAAAAACTTGAAGCATTTACGTTGATTTTGCCAAATCGGCAAAGGGGTACTTACCTCGTACATCTTGAATAAACCAGAGTTGACTTTACCCCAGTTAGGCACTCCGACTGCGATGGAGTGTAACTGAGATGAGTGTTCGTAAAAAGGTCCAGATTTCACATCGAGGATGCGCATGATAGCCATAAAATATAAATTTGTCGGTGGCAAGGGAGGATGAATAATGGCAGACACAGCAATCTCTGTCTGGTCTGTCGTGATCATAAAAAAAGCCTCAGCGATGTCGACGGGTACATTATGTAGGGGGAAGATCACCTCGAAGCTGACCACTTCCGAAAATGTATGGGAGAAAACAGTAATCATCTAACCCCCAAACGCCATGGCTGCCAGCCGGTTCGAGCCTATAGACATCTTGAAGTTTCCAACACAATCTAAAATAGCGCAGGAACACAGCCAGAACTATATTGCGTTCTTCCTCAGGCTCAGGTCGCAAAAATCGGACAAGTGTCAAACACAACAGAAATAAAGCAAAAGAAGTTTCGTGACCAGTTCCATAGTCCATTCGAATGAAAGACCCAAACGAAGACAAGAAGTAAGGTTTTACGTAGGGCATCACCGCAGCATACTCTGGTGCCAACAGCGTCCCAAGTATATCATCAGACCTCTAACGACAAGGGGGGTTGACGTTAGTATGGAATATGATGAGGGGTGACGAACGGGGAAAATTCCGAACCTCTTCTAATCGTTGGCCCCATGTTCTGAAAGCTAAGTTTCCAAAGCGTTGAGGTGATTGAAGAGGCGGGATCTCAATGATCCATTGTTCAAGAGTATCGAGGAGCACAAGTAATCTATCCACAGACTTTTTTTTTTCTTTTTGGCGGCTGAGATGTGCAAAAATGTTTCAAACGAATCATACCTGACTGTGGCTTTTTGGGACCCAGGGTAGAGAAGTTCCTATCACAGATTCGTTTAACCGACGCAGAAATAAGATATAATCTCGGTAGCTTTGCATAGATTTCCAGTGTTCGAGGTCACCATCAGTTTTGATCTTGGTTGTTGGTGTTGCGGGGAGAGATGAAACCTCGCTGAGAGTTATTTCTTGAAGGAATGGTAATTTCTGCTGCATCTTAGGATATGTGCTGATAAAGGTGTACTGACTCCTGACTCAGGGAATCCAAGTCACCGTCACATCCGTGTCATCCGTGACCCACGCGATACGCGTGACTGTTAACACTCAGACTCAGAGTCATTATTGAACGTGAACGCGTGAACGTTGACCAGGTTGACCATTGACCTCCGCATACTTGAATAATGCCACCTTACGATGATTGGAACAAGATCGATGAAGAAGAAGATGAGGAGTTGCAGGACACCTCAGTGAGTAACGCGACAACCACAAGCAAACCCATGACGCGCTTTTTTTGATGTCTAAGCTTTAGATGTACGAGAGCAAACGAGACGTTATCTTGTTTTGCATCGATTGTTCTGAATCCATGTTGAAATTATATGATGATTCAAAGTACGAAGATCTTCAAACGTGCCACCTTTACACTGCACTTGAGGCTGCGATGCAAATTCAGAAGAAGAAAATCATCGTTGGGCCAAATGATTCTTTTGGAATCCTGCTTTTTAACACAGTGAGATTTGAGCTCTGAAATTCAGTTACTGAGTGATTCAAATGTGGGTTCCTAAAGACAAGGAAATCAGACACCACCAGACAACAGGGGTCAGAAATCAAGAAAAACACTTTCTTATTTCAACCTATCGCCCCTCTTAGCGCGCCAAAGGTTCAAGAACTTATACAACTCCTCGACGGTTTGTGCACAAATTTCCTTGGCGCATTTCAGTCTCACTGAGATAACGCAAAGCCGCTCGCGAGAATCCTGAGGAGTTAAGAACTATGTTTCCACCCCTCAAAGAAGGGAGAGTACCTATGGGTGATGTTTTCACAAGCTGCAATTGGGTCCTACGCGATGGGTCAGTTCGGAAAGAGTGCAGGCTGATTGTATTCGCTCATATCCTCAACAGTGCACCTAAGACTGCTTCGAAGCGGGTTTTTCTTATCACAGACGAAGATAATCCTCATCCTGGCAAAGGGAACAAACAATTAATTACGTCCGCTCGAACCACCTTGATTGTTTGTGAACCCATCTTTTCGGTTGAGCAATTTGGAACTCAAATGTTTTGAGCGTAGGACTTGACACAAGCGGGTGTTGCTGTGGAGCCATTCTTCATCAGCACTGAAGAGAAATCGTTTGATGTTTCGACATTCTACTCGGTGAGCAGAATATAAATGTTCGATGGTTAGATGGATTTATTATTTTTGTTCTCAATAGTCAATTCTGCTACCGACAAATATTGGAGATGAAGAACTGGAGGACTCCTCTGTTCTCCCCGAATCAATCTCAATTTCTCGGATCGAAGATCTATTATCCCAGATGCGTTTCCATGAAGTACCTAAACGTGCCCAGTTCAGCATCCCCTTCAAATTAGCGAACAACTTCACAATTGGGATTAAAGGGTTTGTGAACTGCTTTACCTGATATAGACCCAAGTAACACGGTACCCGATAACAGATACGGTCTTGTGACAGAGCAAAAGATAGGATCATACAAATATTTTGTTGACCTTGGCGATAGGATGGAGGTTGCAACGGTCCGGACGACCTACCTTGATGAGGTATGGAACCACATCGGCCTGAAAAAGTTTCCGTTCAATTTTATATCCTTTAGGATCGACAAGCTGAGGTTGATAAGACCAAAATTGTTTATGGTGCCGATTTAGGTGCCAGCGCTGCGGGAGACGATGATGACGATGGAGATGAAGCCCTGGGCAGCTTTGGAGCGCGTCTCGTGAAGGCTGGACACAGAGTGAGCTTCTGGTATTTCATCCTATAATTAGGACCGCTATCAAGTTTTATCATTTAGCCGTTCTATACTGCAAATGAAATCCGATCATTTCGTACGATGGGACTTGAACCTGGTGAGCATAGGTTTCGACAATTTATTGTCCATTTCATTGTTTTATTGATCTACGAATAACAGGGATTAAGCTTCTTGGGTTTAAGGACCGCAGTGAATTACGTTTCGAGGACAATGTTAAACATTCCGTATTTATTTATCCGGACGAACTGGTAAGTACCGATAGACATCTGCTGTACAATTTTCAAATAGTTCTCTCTCCTTTTTGCAGTCGTACTCGGGCAGCAAACGAACGTTTAGCGCCCTTCTTCGGTCCATGATCAAGAAGAATAAAATTGGCCTCGTGCTTACATTAATGCGGCGAAATTCAACGCCTCTTTTCTGTGCCCTTTTACCTCAGGTCTAGAATTTCTATCAATGTTATCAATTTTGATTTTCTGATCTATTCGCAGGAGGAGAAAGAGGACGAGAGCGGCTGGACCGAGCCAGCTGGGTTCCACCTTATTCCATTACCCTTTGCCGACGAAATCCGATCTGCACCAATTCAGGAGGCTTTCCAAGGTGGCTGTCTTTATTTTCGAGTCATCATCCGTCGATTAACTTATATCCGAGCCAGCGTCGGAAGAATTGAAAGACGCTGCTTTTGCATGGATCGATAAGCTTTCTGTCAAAAACGGAACATATCCACCTGATTCATATCCCAATCCTGGTAAGATTATCATTTCGAAACCCCTGTTTTGGCAGAGGGATCATGCTGCTCAATGATCTCATGATTTACACAGCCCTCGCATACCACAACGAGCAAATCGAAGCAAGCGCGTTTCGAGAACAATATGATCCCGACTCCTTTGAGGACTTGACGGAGCCTAAAGTGGAGATGATCCATAAGGCAAGCTTTTTAAAATTCTTTCCTAATAGCTATGTACATAAGCAAGATTATCCTTCCCAGCGCGCTGGTAAATTGATGAAAGAGTGGAAGACGGCCCTTGTAAACGATAGCTCGGCTAATTTGGTTGTTCCAATCACTGGTTCGAAACGGAAATCGGTTTGTTTTTTTGTTGCATTTCGAGAATGTTGCATCAAACAGCTGACGGATAAACCAGGACATCAGCGTCGACGAAGCAGAAATCAAAAGTAAATACGATACAGGCACACTTAGCAAGGTATTATGTTCCCTATAAATGTCTGACTGAGTCATTTTATTGACCACCTGGCCCCTTTTTCCAGTTACGCGTGGATCAGCTGAAGGTATGCAAACCCATCCTTTCCCAGAACAAATAAATAGTTTGACCCCTCGAATGTTAACCCATATGTAGGCCTTTCTGAATGCCAAAGGACAAGCCGTAGCGGGGAAAAAAGCCGAACTGGTGGAACGTGTGTCTGAATGGTTTGATGCTCACTAATGCAGTTGGCGGCGTGATGCTATTCTCCTTTCCTAATTAGACTACCATGTGTTTACAGAGATGCCGGCCCTACAGCGTGGATTTCAACTTTGACTCGCATGAGTTCAGTGCGACGTTGAGTTGAATATTAATTATAACATTTTGTATTATACATCGATTTTGGACTTTCACTGCCATTTGAAGCTTGATTAATTTGCTAATTTTGGTTGACATGGTTCTGGAATTATTTTTTTTTAGACTTGGCTCTGGATGTAAATGCGTTTCCTTACCCGTAATGGGGTATGTCTGTCGATATTACACGGGTATTCGATACCTTATTTGTGATCTTCAATACTTATCAAGGAGTCCGAAATACCCGTGGAGCGTGGGTCCTCTTTACCTTTCCCAGGAGTCGTCCCCATGATGAGACCGCGTCCTTATAATTAACTGGTAGCCGAGGTGATCAGATAGAACAAAGATTGCCTAGGATTGCGCGCTATTGTCAGCTAGGCTGACATGTTACTGCTCTAATTGGTTTCTTTTCTGCGTTCAAGGAACGGATATCTTATTGCCGGCGTCTCCAATCTCAGTGTTATGTCAGCAGTCCATCGTACTGCAGTCATTTGACCTTACCTATTCGAAATGTACTATATGACGCGGGCAGATACGGAGATGTATGGACGACAGATATGTATGGACGAGAACGAGAGGTCACAGGCACGGGTACATCGGAGATCTAAGGCACTTTCCCTTGCAATTATATTCTGTACTAGAAAACGAAAAGCAATAGAGTAATGAATGAGAAAAAGTGGACGCTTACAGACAGTACTAATAGTAGCTTGGTTCAAGTTTGTAGTAGTTCTCGTACTCGATGATTATATAAAGGTTTTTTAACCCGTCAGCACAGAGTAAGCTACAAGCTTACACTGCCGTGTCTGATCGTGAATTTGAGCTGCACTTTTATTTTTTGAAATAAGGCGGCCCATTCAGGTGGAGAATAAAAAGTTAAGTAGGGCCTAAACTAGTAAGAAGCAGGAGCTATAAAAATAGTGGCCAATACTTAGTCCTCAATAGAAAAGCGGACAAATTATTGATGCTAAGAAGCAGGACCCAGATCTCAATTTCCAGTGACACCTGCAATATCTCGAGCCTCAAACTACATAAGCTAGAGCATCAGTAGAAGCGCCGCGGTAGAGCTAAGCGCTGGCCGATGAAGGCAACATCTTATCTTATCTTATCCGATAAGGGCCCCACCGCATTACTAATGAAATTTTCTTATCGATCTTAGTCCCAACACCTTTCTTTTGAATCAACTACAGTTATGTCGAACGGGAACCTTTTCGAAGTGAGCTCTTCAGAGCACTTTAAAGAGCTCTTGTCGGCCGACCTGAAACGAATCTCAATTATCAACTTTTGGGCACCCTGGGCTGAGCCATGCCATAAAATGAACGAGTTGTTCAAGGAACTTGCAAACAAGAATCCTGCTGCGCTCTTTCTACAGGTACGTGATAAAATAAAAAGCCTATATTCATGTCTTACATAAACTATCAGGTTGAGGCGGAGGAGCAAGACGATATCGCAGAATCATTTGATATCCAAGCTGTTCCAGCATTCATCATCCTCCAGGTCTGTATATGTTTAAACGTCTCCGAAAAAGAATACTATCTAAATTTTATGGCGGCTATGACATAGGGTCACACCCTCTTGGATCGTATATCCGGGGCCGACGCTACTACTCTCACACAGGCAGTGGCTAAGCATGCGGCCTCTCCGGCCTACACTCCACTTTCACGGACAGACCAATCTCCAGCAAAAGCGTCCAATGTAGTCCCATCGGCTCTTCAGGATAAGGAATCGTCTGACGAACTGAACGCAAGGCTCCGAGGTTTAATGAACCAAACCAAAGTGGTTTTATTCATGAAGGGAAGCCCTGAGGAGCCACGCTGTGGGTTTTCTCGGAAGATCAGTGCATTGCTCAAAGAACACAACGTGGAATTCAGTCATTTTGATATATTGACTGATGAAAGTGTACGACAGGGTATGTGGTTCTATTTTCATTCCCGGACTGCGTTGCTCCGGTCCTGAGGTCGCGTTATTCTAGGACTGAAGGTTCTGAATGATTGGCCGACGTTTCCTCAATTGATTGTGCAAGGCGAGTTGGTTGGTGGATTGGATATCGTCGCGGAGATGGCTGAGAGTGGAGAGCTCGCAGAATTATTTGCTTGAGTAAATGTTATCCTTCAGTATGGCGGAGCTTTTTTTTCTAATAGATTTTTCGATCGCGCTTTGTTTACGATGATATCAATCGCCATTTAGGAGCTCCGAGTCAATCGCCTTACCATACACTCCTTCCTGCATTATTATTATTCCTGGCTTTCCTTTCCCATCGGCTTCAAGCGCGCCCAAATGTATATATTTCGGACTACTGGGGTCCCGGCGGCAATACCGTGCTAGAAAAAAGTGCTCTATCATGACTTGTTCAAGTCTCGAAGGAAGCGAGAGAGGAGCGTAGTCGTGATCTCGACAGATGACAGATGACATTTCGTACCTTGCTATCTATGGGGATGGAGATGAGTTCTGCCGGATGATAATCAATAAGTAACGATGGTGCAATGCCATTGACAGGCCCCAAAGCCCAAACAATAAAAAATTTGTTGTACATTGTCACTGATGGAATTTGAAAATGTCATGAGGTTGCTTAGTATTGGTCCTATAAGTAATTCAAACGGATCAGCAATTCCGTATTGAGCTTAGAGCTTGCATAAAGGTCCATGTTTCGGACCAAGCCCCTGTTCAAATGAATAGCTTGAAAACATTCAAGGAGAAATTTTACGCCATTGATTCACTACTAACAGCACCCGCGCAAAGTATTAGCTGGCTTGACCGCTGTCAAGCAGCGCAGTTATAAAATTGTCATTCGGAACTAATTCAAATGATCCTATGGTCGAGGCCTTAAGAACAACTTGTGGGTGAGGGCCATCGCTCCGCGTGGCATATACGAGTCCCTTCAAATGGAATTATACTGGTATTTTTATGGCGTCTTCGTGAGCGTTGAGTTTCTTAAAGACGCGATTGACAGACAAAACAATGAGTAAATTGTTTTCGCGCGGCAAACAAGGCCATCACCATCAACACGTGCAATCACGGAAGTTACCGGCAAGTCTTGCGTTACCTTTGAAAGCCGCATCCGCTTATAAGAACGAGCCCCTAAAGGGGACTCGTAACCTACTAGCATGAATGTTCACACCGTTTCATCAAATCTTTTCTACTGTCAAAAGCTGATTCAAATAAGCTAGTCTCTTAAATTGGACTAATGATATATACCTACTAGTACTATAGTCGATTGTTATATCAGTTGCTGAAGGAAATATGAGTAGTCACGATACCTCGTGACAATCGCGATCACGTGTCGTTACAGACATAGTGAATTTATGGAAGCTTAATGGACTCGAGAAGGTTAAAAATCAATTCCACCAACGACAAAAAAATCTGAAAGGTCCGAAAACATGTTGCTACTATCAACATCATTTTAACCCACATGTTTTAGCATATACAGTCCCATCATGAACAAAAGTAATATGACAAAGGCAGAGATGCTCAGAAAACGTATTGGGCAACTCGCGAAATATCATGATACTGGGGAAGGAAGGTGAGATTACCATGCTTAAAAAATGCCCTATATTTACACAAAAAACAAGAACCCTAGAAGAGTTGAAACGGTCCACCGAGGTTTTACGTGGCCAAGAATCCTTGCGGTTGCGCACGTTCTGTACGAATACACGTATGGTGCCAGCACGCGACCTTGATAACGAATACGGCCGTTTGTTATTTGAAGGACGTCTCGATCTTATTGCTCTAGATTATACGAACCGTTTGCACGATAAACCAGAGACCATGTCTGCAGAAGCAACAATGGCCGCTGTCGCACAAGACATTTTCGAGCTTCGCTGGGGTCCTACATCAGTGCCACTTTACAATCTCTTGGGTCTTCTCTCACAGATAGTGCCAGAACGTCGATTGGAATACATGGAACTTGCAGAATTCTATATCAAGTTTCACGTTCCCGTAAACGGAAAGGACATGTCTGGCACCACCGCGCTTTCGCACTGTTTCTCCACTAAACCGAGCTTCGACCTCGAATATGCTCAGATGTTATATGATGCTGGTGGAGACGTCAATAACAGAAATAGATACGGTGCTACTGTGGCTCACGAAATCGTTGTCGTTTATGATCCGAGTGACCGCATCATCGTTGAAAAGGCTACGCAATCCCTCGAGTGGTTCTTGACCCACGGGGGAAGTGTCGACATTGCCGATGGAGATGGTGTAACTCCGCGAACCATATGTGATACTCTCAAGGGAGCTATTCCTGCTTTTAAGAGACTTGTGGAGCGAGAGGACGAAAGGAGGAAGCTTGAGGGCTTGTCGCGTTGCTATTTGTGTGGCACTAATGAAGGGAAGTTGTTGAGCTGTGGTAAATGCAAAAAGGCCAAATACTGCTCTCCCCAGCTTCGAGGCTGCCAGAAATGGGACTGGCCGAGGCATAAGAAAGAGTGCAAAGCTTGAGGTACGACCTGCACCTTCACCTGTGATAGCTTCATTACTTACCTTTTTTTCCCCGGCTGCCCGGTTACAGTTTCGGGAAAACCACATTGGTATCTAATACCGGCCTCGGGAGTGAGTTTATACCACTTATATCTGTCCATGGACTTGTAAGCTGAATGAGGCATCTTCCAACCCCGCTCTTCAAGCGTTTATAGCCACCCATATAAATCTATACTTGTAAGCATTCTCTTCTGAGGATGTACATATTATCCAAGATCTTATGATCATTGCGCAATGGTCTTCAGCACCATGTCCAAATACGGAGCTTGTGATTACTCTTGCTTTGCTTTATTTTCAGTTTTGTCTTTACCTTTCTTTGTTCCTTCTCCCACAAACACATGAAGCATCATTTCGCTCACGTCAAGCATTGACCATATGTTCTCAAACTTTACAAAGACATGGAGGCGTATATGTCTGGAAAATTGATCAATCTCCAGCTGGAATGGCTTCAAAAAGGATTAATGAATACAGACAGGTTCTCGCACGTTCGCAGGGACACGCATGGACTGTTACATTGTTTCGACCCCCCCTATCCCTCATGAAAACCCTGCTTTGCCTGAGAAACCTTTCAATGCAGATGCTCTTTGATATTGAATGATCCCTCCGGTACTCTTCCCCCCGTCTGCGCCCGTCTCCAAAACGCTCCGCGTTAGACGGTCCACTGCTACACATCGTGTCGAGCTCATTCTATCTAAAACTATTGCGCTCCCGAAATCGTCGCCCGAACCTAATACATTCAATCCTTGTCAGACTATTTATTGAACTTTGCTGTTTCGACCTCCTTTTTTATAACCTTGTTTCTTATCACTCAATTTATTGAAGTTTATGATGAACCTTGAACCCTATGAATTCTAACAACGGTCAATCATGACCGACCATCGTGTGTGGACTATATAGTTACGAAGCAACCTGGATTCGTTCATTCCCATGTTCCCGCCATCCAGGCGCAAAAACTAGCAACCCAGCTTGAGAAAAATATATGTATGTAGGAACGACGTGAACCCATGAGGTGATATGCTTATTCCCCATCAGGTCTGCTTCGTCATTGCAGGGCCATTTTCTGGCATTGTGGAGGCCATTACAAAGGCACAGACAGGCACTCGGTGCCGATATAGATGTCGATGCATTGAACTTAGTTATTCTAATTTAGGTTCTAACCTTCTCGGCCTCCGAGAATACGTCGTTATCCGTGTGGTTGACAATCTCCTTGATGGAACACTTCAGGGCGTCTCATAGTACAAAGGGGGGACTGTTTCGCTGTCTATCTGAGTTGACAGTTGGTTGGCATGCCTGTAAGTTTTTCAATCCCGAAGGTCCAAGGATAATATATGAGACTGCGTTCGAATTTCACGTGAAAGCAGGGCCAAAATGTTGTTTTAACCATTATCCGGCTCAGGTTGGTTCGATACCGAATCGTGTACCTGTGTTGTATTTTTGAGTGCAGAACTCGAAGTTGGCTGGGAAGTAATGATCAAGGTGGAATCTGGCGGAATCTGACCGGGTACTATAATGCCGGGATCAACGTCATCCTGAAACACCTCTGAGAAGGCCAAGCAACTCAGTATGTATTGCTTTCGGATAAAGTGACGGTATTCCAGATGTCAGAATGCTTTAAGTGGCGCTGAGTATCTCCTTGTTAGCTTTCCAGATTTAACCTAAGTAACTTGACGTATGTTAGATGAGGTGAGATGAGATGTCTCTCATGCGTTCAAGCTTCGTGGCCTAGGTGACGGAGAAGCTAGCACAGTACTGTAGAGCTTTAAAAATAAGACAGAAGATGCAGGATAGATTGACAACACCTTGCTATGAGTTTCATGATGTGAAGTAAGTAGTGTGCCACGTCTTTATGATACACATCCCAATATGTGGCGCATTTGCATCTCTAGAATTGAGTAACGAACGGAGGGCTCGATCAAAACAGATATATACCATCGTTCTTCGATCCAAGCCAGCTCAAGACCAGAAATAGTTCACGATGTAGCTCCCCCGGTCCGAGTTCGTCGACAGACCGGCCATTTGAGCATCCCGAGACCAGAAACCTTTTTATAGAGAGAACCAATATGCAAAAGGGGATCATCCTTTTGAGAAAAGGAGTACGTCGATATCATATGATAAAAGGAATTCCGTGAATCCGTGCTATTCTCATGGCCGCTAGTGACTCTGCATACTTTGAGTTTTAAAGTCGCTGTCGAAACATGAAGTGCGGTTAATACATAATCACCACAATTTTTAAGTGACAATGAAGGTTGGGTAGACAGTTAGAGGTTTATGTTGCCTTTGAGAATTGACGAGATCTAGGATTTGTGTTTGTCCATGCTTGAATCTAACCGCGTTGAGATGCAAATGACTCAAAGTCGCGTGCGCTCCTTGGGCGGTGGTCAACCGCGACAGAACCTGGTCTCCAACCATTTGTATCATTGCAACGAACGTAAAAGATTTGAATTCAGGGGACTGACATGCGATTTCGCGCTTCTATCGTGAATGTTTCAACTTTCTTTCGTTCGTAAGGCATTTTTAAATCCTTATCACCATTTTGTTTGAAAGAGTTTATCTATTCTATAGGTATTATCCAAGCCATTGAAAAGCTTCAAAAAACATGTATAATCAATTTTACCGAGACCAATATGCGTATTATATGCAATAATGGCGCTAATGAAGGAGGGATTCAGGTTTGGTCGTGAGTTTCCCTGTTCATTGCTGATCTAGACTATCGATCGTGGACGAATGATTTGTTATCAAGGCAGATCAAAGTTGATTCTTTGTTCGCTAATTATCGTATTGAATCGAATGCCAACAACGAAATAACCCTTGCTCTGACTTCTGAAGCACTACTTGGAGCTCTCAAATCCGCGTCTACCTCCGCAGCCTCAGGATCTTCATTCAATACGGAAGAAATAGTGATGAAGCTTGCGAAAAAAACCAATCAAGCTTTACTCAGTTTCGAAATTTATGGACAGACGAGAATGGGAAACAAAATGCGTGTCGCCCATGATGTTAAAATCCAGATCTTGAAACCTGCAGATGTGGTTAAACTATCGGAACCTCTATGTCCTGAACCTGATGTATGCGTCATTGTGTGATACCCCCTGCCTCTTGCAACTGAATCTGACACGATTATTTTTTTTCCTGTAGTTGCATATCCTCCTTCCGCCTCTTCAAAAAATCCGCACAGTCGTTGAACGTCTCCGACCCATGTCCGATGTTCTTGCTATTCGTGCCAATAATAACAAGTGCTTTCAATTGGCTATTATGACTGAGGGTGTAACGCTGGAGACAGATTGGAAAGATTGTGACAATCCAAAGAGTACGTAGACGAGAGCCTCACCCCCTCTTATACACCAAATTAGTATAAGGACTATGCTAATGGACGTATTGAAGCAGCTCAAGTAGACGACTCGGAAGAGGACAAAGCAGAACCTCCTGATCCTAATCAAATGTTTACTGTGCTCATCTCGACACGCAGTTTCCTCAAGTTCTTGAACAGCCACGTCGTTTCGACTACTACTATCGCTTGTGAATTGCTCTATCCTAAGTATGCCTCGTTATCGTATTTTGACTGCCCTCTCTTTTTCCTTTTGCTTTACAGGTCTATGTCAGCACCACTGTCTCATTCTCTATGTTTACATTGGCGATATAGCAGACGCAGGAGGGGTGTTAACGTTCTATATCCCAGCGATAATTGATGACGAAAGTCGATAGAGGTGCTTATCTAGTCTCTGTAGGAAACTCCTGAAGGCCTGATGGTTGATGACAGCCTTTACTTTTAGTCGTAAAATGAATTGATCATGTGTCATCCCCACAGCGTGTTGTCTTCACCAATTAGTTATACGCGTTATAAAGGAGATCCGACGCGTCTAATGGCTCGAAAGCCCGCAGAGAGCCATTATTCAAGTTCAGCAGTCCTCTTGGATGGAGGATATGCTGCAACATTATCCAAGAGGGGATTCCTTTCGAACCCTCACGACTATCAACTCGATGGCATCACGCACGCGTTGGATGGGGAAGACAAGGGAAGACGTAATTGATATCTCAGAGACAGGATCCGGGAAATCTACTGGGGAAAACCCCTGCCCCTGACTCTGGCAAAAGAGAAAGTTTTCCGGGAACTCCGTGCCCGTTGTTTTGTCCTACAACTACACTCGAAGAAGCTTAGTATGTATACCATTATTAGTTGGAATAATCAACTTGGTTAGTAGGAAGTTAAAATAAAAGGATTCAGTCAACATTTTGGCAACGAGGGTGCGGGTGTCTGTGCCGCTGGTGTCACTGGAGATGCTCTCGACTCCAGGCTTCGAGAACCTGCATTTCCACACGACCTGCCACTTGGAGTGGGTGAGCCCATTTCTGGTGGAAGATTTGGCGTTGTCGAGTGACTCGAGTCCACTGACATTTTTCCATTCCGTGCCTTCTTTGGGGCTCTCTGGCCCAAATTCTTTCGTTTATGACTGCGCTTAGTTGATATTTGGAGATGCTGAGGACCAGGGGGTGGCATGATGAGCATGGTACATCTGAAACGCAGTACCCATGATGGCGGGTGTACCAGGATTCACACTGGGAGTTGTCCGGTGAGCGAGAGGGGGTTCCAAATGATCTCAGAGCAATGCTAGATGTGTATTGAGGGTGTTCGTCGCGGGACATGGCTGCGGATGCCTTTTAACCGACGCGTTAGTCCTCACTCTCGCATGACTCAAATGTGGGGAATAAAAGGGAATCGATTTTTCACTACGGTTTGATGGGCGCGAATACATAAAGACTAAGAATTAATCATGCTTTTTTGTTTTTTTTGCGGGTTTTTTTGACGGATGTTTAACCGACCAATCGTTGTAGGACACTCTATTGCGTTCTACGAGAGAATTCACTGATACTGGAGCGGGATAGGGCATTTAGCAAACACCAAAATAAAGCAAGCAATATGTTGACGTACCTGCATTATCACTGATTGAGGCGGGTATAGCGAGCACGGTGACCTGTGCAAGGAAAGATACAACGACTACGAGAGATGGGATAAAAAGCATCTGGAAACTTTTTTTTTGAGTGAATGTGTTTTGTCGTAATAGTGATCAAGTTAATTACCTGAACAGTTGAAGAGTAGCTTGAAAATCCTAACACTATTGTTCGATGTCCTTTTTATACTATCGATAGGAAACCCCCCTGAAAATCTTGGTAATAACGACATGGTTCAAATTGTTCATCATTTCGAGTTTATTCATCATTTGATAGATGGATGATTGATCGCTTACCTCTTAGCAACACACGCTAGTTCATCACCTGCCGTTGGTCAATATCAGAGAATATCAGCTGCTAGTATGTTTTCCTCAAGCCATGGGGGTCAGATTTTTTATGGAAAATCTTGGCCAAAAGGTGAGTCTTGTTATCTCATCCACAAGGTTTTACGGTCCGTTCATCTACCCGGTTCGAAATTGGGGATTTCGTCAAGCTGAACGCTTATAAAAACGAAAAAAGCCGGTCCTTTAGAGTCCTTTAGCGGTCTAGGAGTATTGACAAATTTGATTGCGCAGACGGTCAACCTCGGACAATCAAGTTATATCAACCTTGGTAACACAAGCTAACAGACGTAAAATCAAGCCCTATCAAGCCGCGTATATCATATGATATGCTGGCGTGTCCGTTTTTGAAGAGCAACTCGACAGACGAGATTCTGAAAGATTCCGAGAGTATTATAGAGAGTATTATTGACAAGAGTTCAGAGGTTTGCAAAAGTGATTACCTAAGTCGCTCCATGTCACTTTATGTTACTTAGATAGAGGTACTGTGTGACTGTGACATCATGGACTAATGTCGAGTACCAACTTTTCAACTCCAAAAAAACAAAACCCAAATCCACATCCATACGCCATAAAAACAACTTCAACAGCTCTCCTTTCCAGAAACTCTTCTTCTTCAACTCCTTCAACTGCTCATAACTATATCCCTCCTAGTTCTCCTTCTCCTTCGCCTACGCAAACAGGGTTTGGAGGAGAGAGACGGTATTCACGACATCGATATAGTAGGAGTTTGACTTCGGAGTTGCCTAGACCACTTCCTGCACCTCCATCTGCGACTGCACCTGGCGATGATGATGATACTCCTCGTAGGAGAGTCCAGCGTACTTATTCCCTACCTCAAGAGATAGAAATACCGGAAGATCCAAAACGATGGACACCCGCGGAAGTATCTATGTATCTCACAGCTAACTTGAATGCGGGTGGCGGTCATGATCTCCCAACACCTGTGGCTCGTGATATAGCTACATTTGTGAGGGATAAGAAGATTACCGGAAAGAGCTTTTTGAGATTGAATGAGGTGGATTTGGAAGAGTTGGTCTTCTCAATTAATTCGTCCTTTCTTTTTTAGTCTATTATTGACCATGGAATTTTATATAGATATGGCATCAATCAACTTTGGAGGACTACACTCGTAAATGCTTCTCGTGCATTGAGGAGGAATGTCTTACAGGGTCGTATTTGGGGTAATCATACTGATCAGCACGACGGCAACGGTAACGGAAATGACGATGATGACGACGATAACAACCTATCTTCTTCTTCATCTCTATCTTCAAACTCCAACATTTCTATCACCAATCGTCAAAGAAGCCTCAGTACCACAAGCGAAAACAGGGGTCGAGTGCGAGACATGATTGATACTCTCGAACGTTCCTCTTCCGCTTCCAGTTCAGAGTTGGACGAAGAAGGAAGTTGTACCATTTCTTCTGATGGTAGGAGGAACAAGGATAAAAGTTCTAAACGGGACAGGGTTCCTCATCATCGACATCGTTCGTTGGAGCAACAACAGCAACAACAAGGACGACTTCCTCAGAGAGGCAGCGTTAACAACCTTTTCGGGGCTTCCGGACCGGATACGCCAAGCCAGAGTGAACGAGAGATTGAGGATAAAGACAACACAATCACTGCTCATGCGAGGAGGAATGTCAACGGTAATGAACCAAGGTTGTTACCTTTCCCACCAACAGGTCAGTTTTTTATATAACATCTCATCTTTTCTATCTAATAACGTTTAACAGGAACGAACCATCAATCGCATGGATATGCGCATCTAGTCACTCCATCGCATACAGGTTAACGAAATTTCTCTTTTCTTCACCAGTTCGCTGACCCTGTATATTGCATATAGGTGTGGCTTTCCCTCTCCCACCAAGTCCAGACCATGCACAAAATCAACCAACTACGCCATATTACCTTGATTCAAACCATGTTCTGAATACTCAACCATTATCATTACAACAACAACACTATCAGCAACCCTATTTTTTCCCATCCTATCCCCAACCGAACCACACACCAGCCGCGGTTGATTACTACGAACTAGGATTCAAAAATGCACTTCCCATCTCTTCTTCTCCTGGTCCTTCAGGTCCTCCCGTCCGATCTCCAAATTCACAGAGATACGTGGTGCAACATAACCCCCACAGCGTTCAATCCTCTACACCTGGTGGTTCTGCCAGGACTGGTGGTAGTACGGGTAGACTTTTACCATACCCACCTATTGTGGGAGAAGCAGAGTTGTTTCATCCCAGACCAAGGATGGGGTTGGGTGTTGGCGGGTTGGCGGATGGATTGGCAGATGGATTTGGGGAGGATAGAGAAATAGGGGAAGCTGGAAGAGGGAGAGAGGATGAAAGCGCGTATTGTTCAGCTTTGGAATCCCAAACTGAGAGTGTCGCTTCTGAATCTGAAGGCGGAGGAACAATCGATGGTAGTGAAGAGGGATCTGCTGCTAGATCTCGCATGAAGGAATCTCCAGAATCTGGATTTGGGACTGAAGTTACAGCCAAGGAAGATGGAGATGGACCCAAAGACCCCGAAAAAGTAGAGGAAGAACCGAGCATTCAAGACCTCTTACTCGTCGAACCTCAGCCTCAACCTCATACTATATCAGGTGTCGAAGCTTGGGAAATGGAGCTAGGCGAGACTGTTAAACGGATCAGCAACACCGGCGCTGCTGCTGGTTTGACGATGAGTGTTGGCACTGGGAGTAAAGCACGAACCAGGCCTAGAAAGAAAGAAGTGTTAATGGGTGAAATTGGGAGGAAGAGTGGTAGGGCAGGCGCGGGATTAGATGGGAAGGAGGGAGGGAGGAGGATAACAGGTGTTTTGAATCCTGGGTTGTTTGAAGCGCCAGATCAAGCTGAAAGTGCTGGCGACGGTGCCGATGGTGGTTCCATCGATGACAAATACTTGAACGCAGGGTCTATCCCATTGCCCGACTCCTCCCCCTCTGCCTCAACCTCAGCGATTATCTCACGTGAATCCATACTTGATGAACGAGAATCCACTATTGCTGGACGTGAATCTTCCTTGGACATCCGGGAGTCATCCATCGTAGAACGTGAATCTGTCCTTACTGGACGGGAGTTGCTTATCGCAGAACGAGAATCTTCCTTGGATATTCGGGAATCCTCCATCGCAGAACGTGAATCTACCATTACTGGACGTGAATCTGCTGTAACGGCGGACAAATCTGAAATTCAACAACGAATAACAGACCTTGAAAAACGCGAGTTGGATGTAAGCAAGAGGGAGTCCGAGGTACAGAAATGGGAGCAAGAAGTTTCTGAACGTGAGATCAAAGTTGAGGGACGGGAGGACGAAGTGAAGGAATGGTATGAAGGGAAATTAGTTGAGATTGAGATGGTGTTGAAAGATATTCCTCCTCCCATCGCTACCTCCACTTCCACTTCGACGCCAGCTTCCACTTCTATTACTTCCAAAACCACTGTTCAATCTAAATGGCCAGCTTCACCTATCGATTTCGCACGTCGACTTTGTGCAACTTTCCTTCTTCCTGTATTGGGTGAAGAGAGGACGCCAGGGTTTTTATTGCGTGGTGATGAATTGAGTAGAGTGGATGAATGCACTTCTTCCACTACTATCTCATCTACCTCAGCCACCACCACCACCACCACCTCAACTCCTCCCGCGTCTTCTACAACCCCTTCTCGACCAGTAACACCACCCCTCGTCCCCTCCTGGACTCTCAAACGTGACTTTTTCCTCAACCGCGTTTTAGTGGGTGGCGGTTCTTATTTCGTTTTGATGAGTATTGGAATATGTGTGGTGCTTTTGAGAGGATTTGTTAGGAGGATTTTGGGTGGAAGGAGATGAGAGAGGATATTGGTGTGCTTTGGATGTGGATAAGTTTTTTTTTTGGTTTGATTTTCATTTCATGATTATTAATTTTTCACGATGATTATGACTACGATGATTATGACGACTATTACTACGACGATGGCGACGACCCCCCCCTTTCAATGATATAACTTATTGCGTTATCTTCAATCCGTTTTTTTTTTTGTACTTATGCAGTATTTTGATTTAGTTTTGCTTAGCTTTGATACGTAGTGAAATACAAATCCACAGTGGGACAATTGTTGCATTTTTGTCGCTGTTATTAACTCCGGTCGCGTGATTTGTGCTCTGTCAAGGTTAGTATTGCAACTGATTACAGCTAACGGCAAAGACGTAGGGGCTCCACTTTTTGCTCCTGCGCCTATGTTTAAACAATCACTTTTGGGTCGTCAAATAAGTGTGGTGTCAATGACATAGTCTTTCTATTTGAGTGCCAACCTCAAAAATGGGCGATGTGGAGGCAGCTTGACGTAGTATTGGAGTGAGATGTGACGAAGGGGCCATACTAAAAATGGTTCAAACATAGGTGCAGCTAGGAAATTCGTCAACATGATGACGGTATCGCAATTGCCGGCTTAGATGCTATTTGCGAAGCAGAAGTGGAATCATTGGGAGATTAACCGATCTTATTATAGTGACCCAGAGTTTTACTGCGCAACAACATGCTCTTAAACATCTAAAGAAAACATGTTTAGAATGGAATGGAATGGGAAAAAAGGTTTTGGAAAAAAGCGTGTATTGGATTGCATGCCCGAACACATCTACAAAAAAAACATGGGCATAGCAAAAGAAGAAGAAAAAGAAAGAAGAAAGAGAACATCAAGGACGACAAAAAACTAGAGTTTTACCTAAGACATCTAATTCTTGAACCTTCCGATCTCCTTCTACAGAAAAACTAGCCCTCAATCACCTCATCGATGTCATCACAAGAGGGAAGCGGGGTGGGGTCAACGATAGGTTTGCACCATTTGACGGCCTGATGTAGGTGGTGTATCTAGTTCTCGGGGAGCGAGAATCTTTTTCGGTTTAGATTTCTTGCTGAACAGTGCTGTGAAATCTACAAGCAAAATGATAAGTAATATCGATAAGCGTGTAAGACTTCCAAGAAACAAAAAAAGAGGAAATAACAGAAAAAGGAATAGAGACGCACTACTAAAGCATGCAAAAAAACCACCACCAACACCCTTCCGTCCTCCCTCCTCTTCCTCCTCCTCCTCTCTGTCATAGATCACCCCAACAATTGAGAAACTCTTCTTCGCACTGTCAGCACTGTACAAACTCAGACTTGAAGTCGAGCTCGGGGTTGGACTTGGTGGTACACGCATCTCCTCTGTAGCAGGGGGTTGTAAGGTCTGTCCATAACTACGTTCTCTTCCATCCGCCACGGAATCAGGCGGTTGAGAAGTAGGAGGATGATACTGAGTGTCCAAAGTCAGGAAAGCAGGTGGTGGAGCCCTGGTGGGTCGCTGCGTGCCACCCGCCAGCGGGCGACGAGCTTCCGGGAGAATGCGCATGTGACCAGTAGCTTCAGACGGTTCTGGAGTCTTGGGAATAGCGCTATTACAAGGCTCATCTTGAAATGCCGTATGATGTGCTAATGGTGGCAAACCAAGTGGAGAAGGATGTCGAGGTGAATAAGGTAGTAAAAATCGAGGCGAGTGTGCCGATCGCGACATAAGAGTAATGGAAGGAAACCCTTTTCGTTTGAGAAGTTTGAAAGAAAAGAAGAAAAAAGAGGGGTTTGTGAAGGTGTTAAAGCAATTGGTGAAAAAATAATGTCGATGTTGTTCGAACCAGCGAACAAGGATCGTGGGTCAATTTCAGAGCTCCAAGGAAAACTTGACTACGGGTGCACAGCTTTTTTACGTAACAAAGGCGCATGGCTGATTGCATAATATGACAGGTTACTCTTGTCTGCATGAGTCTGCATGACACTCGCGGCCAACAGCTTTCAGGTGACCGAATCTAGCCGAATCTGGGAAGCTGGCACAGGACCCCCGTCTATTGTGCAAACGGTTAGATCCCAATCCGGACAAATTTTCTGAATTTTTGCAAAACGGCCGGGTGCCAATCCGGACAGAAAGTGGTCAAAACCCGAAACTAGCCAGACCCTGGGACCGGACAAGATCCCCCAAAGGTCTATATACCCTCAGGCTGCAGTCCGGACATAAAATCCCATGGTGAAGTAGTCTATTGTGTATAACGCTTTGTGCAGCTTTTCAGTAGTCAAAAGTTCAAATCTCCTATAGTGCACCGTGTGCACGATATATATTTGTTTTTATTTTATTTTATGCCATGGTCGCTCCAGTTTCTTTGCCTCATTGACGCCAAGTTATCTCCTGCACAGTCGGGGGCGTCTTCCATTGAATTGTCATCAGTGGCCTGGAGCATTTTCCAGCCCCTGGACAAGCCAGATCCGCCTATCCGGCCGGATTTTCGCTGAAAATTACCCAAATCCAGCAGCCCGGACAAAATTCCAAAATTTGAGGTCAGGCCGGGTACAATCCGGACAAAAACTGCCAAATGGCGTCCGGACAAAACCCCCATCTTCGGGATCTAGCCGTTTGCGCTATAGACGGGGGTCCTGCTGGCACCTGGGTTCCCAAAAACACTATCAAAACATTTGCCTAATGAAGATATCTTACGAGCTATTCTGAAAATTTTGGATCAGGTACCCTCAAGATCGGACAGCCGTAGGAGGCCGCAGGCCACTGTTATCCGATCGCTCTTGAAGGTCTCTTCCGAGTCTCGCAACCAAGTTCTTACTATTTCCATTTCGCAGCTCTAGGGGTATCACAGCCTCTAGTTCTCCATTCTTTACGAAACATGGACGGACTCGGGGATCCTTCAGTTGGGATTCACCCGGCCATTCCTTGGACTTGTATCTCTTTGTGCTGGTCCATTCTCGATAGGCTGGACCCTCGTATTTATTATATTTTTCTGCTCTCAGATTGGCGACAGCTAAATGGGAAAGCTAACGTTGTACTAGAGTCTTATTACAAGTTCCAGAATCCACGAGCTTGAGTAAACCATATCACTGCGGGACATCCCTCCTATTACCATTTGATTTTTTTCCAAATTAGTCTACTTACTTGTGGTCTCACGTACGTTTTTTTTATTGCCCGCCCTTTCTTTGAGATCAGTAGTACTTACGCTCTGTTCAAGTTCTTTCAGTGCGAACCTGAAATTATCCGATCATGTAACGAATGACAGTGCTGAGGCTGTAAAAGCTCTGGGGTTCCGTCCCTTTTACATATACAGATATAAGTCATGAACATGATATTGAACGTTTAGTACAGCTGCTACAAGGCGAAGAACCGAAAAATTTCCAATGCAAGAACGAAGAACTGAACACAGTAGTGGACACACCCGATGGGCACTAGCGATTATCAAGCCAGTCCAAGGCGCTGTCGACTCGGATGACGAAGACATGGGAATTGAAGAGGTTTAGATTCTACACAAATGATCAACAGTATTCTTTGATTGAGAAGTTGTAAAAGCTGAGGTCAGTTCTACCCCTTGAGATAAAAACGAATAAGGTTCGTATCTATGTTATCAGTCGAGTCTCGTTCTCTGGTCACGGTGTTGGACTCTACTATGGGGCTCTAGGTTTGCTAGTATAGCTTGACCGGGCGGCATATTAACCAATGTTGCGAGAAGAGATTTTCCGAGTTGAGAGGAAATTCCTGCTTGATTTTCGTCGAGTCCTCGCGAACTTACCCGCGGAGCTATTACTTAGGAGCTTCGAATTTTTTGACTACCGTGATTGTCACCCTCCGATGTTGTCCACCGTTCAATAGGGGAGCTCAAAGTTGCCGTAGACCGTAGCCGTAGATCCGTAGACCTCCCACAGTAGCTGACACATCATGGCAATTTAGGCTCCGATGTTAGTTAATACTGTGACCGAATGTGACCGAGCTCAAACACGCCGTATTCCTACAGATATCTCACTCTTTTTAAAAGACCAAGGGTAATAGTATACCCCTATTTCCATGGACTGCAAACAACCATGAACTTGCTTGGAAAATTGTTGCCGAAATGGGAAAAAACGAGAACTTTAGAGTTTTTTACCACACTGACATGTTTACTACTAGTACTAATACTAGTATTTTTGTGCTAACACGTGTCATAATAATACTCCAGTGAGACTCTGAGAGAAAGATCACCGTCTGCAGACATATTTGGAAATATATACTCCCGGAAATTGCAGAACAACATGATTTAATCTGATTTAATTGATTAATTACACTTAAAGCGTGACAGTCCCCATTATCTAAGTTTCGGACATTGAAATTCCATGATCTACAAATAGTTCTACGGATCTACGGCTACGGTCTACGGCAACTTTGGGCTCCCCTAATGGCATTTGTTCTAGAATGCTACTTAGCTGTCACAAAAAGAGAAGGAGTTCCCGCTCCTTATAGCTAGTATTAGTAACAAGGTTTATCGGCCATATGGGCGACAGTCACAATGTACGCAACCTTATCGTTCACATCTACGAGAGCCTCTTTCGCAATGTCCACTTCATCGAAACCCCAACTCACTGCTGAGCAGATCGAGAAACTGCGAGCAAGGTTTCCCCGATTCCGCATCCTCGTGATTGGGCGAGCCAACGCAGGGAAGACAACAATCTTGCGAAGACTCTGCAACACTACAGGAGAACCTACGATCTTTGATCCAAATGGTCAAGAGGTGAGGTATATGGTGAAAGCTCATGCCAGATACTGACATCCATCCCCATGATCTCAGATCGACTCCTCGGCCCTTAATCCATCGACAGGGGTAAGCAGTTCCTGTACTGGTATTGGGTTATGGTTCAATTAATATCCTCACACGGCAGCGTGGAGAGCACGACATCCGGAATGAAATAATATTTGAGAGCAACCCTGGTTTTATCTTTCACGATTCCCGTGGCTTTGAAGCTGGTGGTGTTAAGGAGTTGAAGACGGTACAAGAGTTCATTAAGGAGCGCTCGAAGGCAAAAAAAGTGAAGGAGCAGCTTCATGCAATCTGGTGTGTTGGTACTCGCCTTTAAAGAACAAATTGCTTGACAGAAAAAATGTTTTGGGTAGGTACTGCATTCCAACGAGTGATGACCGACCCATCACGGCGGCAGAAAAGAAGTTTTTCAATGAATGTGGGACAGGGCTTGGTACGTGTGTCGTCTTATCAATATGTTATTGTGAAGGATAAGTCTGTGAAGTACCAGTGATTGTTTTGTGGACCAAGACTGACTCTCTTGATGTTGCTAAAATTAAGCAACTCATGAAGCAAGGCAACAGCAGATCTGAGGCAATGCAACAAGCTCCACAACAAGCTTGGACTGATTTTGAACAGAGTGTTCGTCAACGGTTTGAAGAGTTTAAATATCCACCAAAGGCATATGTTGTATTTCGAAGTAAGTGTTATACTTGTTAACAACTATTTGGCTGATTGAGTTGTAGAGATGCATGAGCCTGGAGCTGATTGTAAAGACTTGATTGAAAAAACAACAGCTGCACTGTCTACTGAAGAATTACAACAGCTCTTTCTTTCAATACAGCAAAACAATGTTGAGGTGTGTATTAAATATGGGGTTAAAAGGTTGGGAACTATGATATTTTTAAATTCCCACATTAACATATTTCCTAGACTTTTGAATGAAAAGGAATCAGCTCTATTGGGACATTTTAAGAAGAGTGAAGGAGATTGGGCATATTTGATGGCAATTGTTTTGAGATATTTTCCACAAGTTGTGGTATGTATTTGATAAGACTAAGAAATAAGACTAAGGAATTGACAGCTGATTGATTTTGTACAGAGTTATCTTAAGCATTTAGTGCTTAACACAACTAACATATGTTATGACAGAATGTGTGTAGGAAAAGAGTGACCATTATGTTATATTGCTTGTTACCTAAATTTTTTTAACAGATTGTAAGTGCAAAACCATCTTGATCTGCCTTGACTCTAGTTTACTGTTTTGACAGTTGGTAAGGGCAAGACTATCTTGATCTGCCTTGACTCTACCTTACTCTTTTGACAGTTTGTAAGTGCAAGACCATCTTGATCTGCCTTGACTCTAGCTTACTCTTTTGACAGTGGGTAGGTGCAAGACCATCTTGACCTCCTTGACTCTAGCTTACTCTTTTGACAGGAGGTAAGTGCAAGACCATCTTGATCTGCCTTGACTCTAGCTTACTTGTTTGACAGGATGTATGTGCAAGACCATCTTGATCTGCCTTGACTCTAGCCTACTCCTTTGACAGAGGGTAAGTGCAAGACCATCTTAATCTGCCTTGACTCTAGCCTACTGCTTTGACAGTTTGTAAGTGCAAGACCATTTTGGTCTGCCTTGACTCTAGCTTACTCTTTTCACAGGATGTATGTGCAAGGCCATCTTGATCTGCCTTGACTCTAGCTTACTGTTTTGACAGTTTGTAAGTGCAAGGCCATCTTGATCTGCCTTGACTCTAGCTTACTCTTTTGACAGGAGGTAAGTGCAAGACCGTCTTGATCTGCCTTGACTCTAGCTTACTCTTTTGGCAGAGGGTAAGTGCAAGACCATCTTAATCTGCCTTGACTCTAGCTTACTTCTTTGACAGAATGTCAGTGCAAGACCATCTTGATCTGCCTTGACTCTAGCTTACTCTTTTGACAGGATGTAAATGCAAGACCATCTTGATCTGCCTTGACTCTAGCTTACTCTTTTGACAGGATGTAAGTGCAAGACCATTTTGATCTGCCTTGATTCTAGCTTACTCTTTTACAGGATGTAAGTGCAAGACCACTTGATTTGGCTTACATCTGTCTTAATTTTTTGACAGTATGTAAGTGCCAAGCACAGAGAAGTTTTTATTATTCTATCATCATCTATAATCTATTTGGACAGTATGTAGGTGCACCAATCATATTCTCATTTCTGCTTACCTGATTGGCATATCCTTTGTCCAGCATGTATGTTGAACATGTAATATTTACCGATTACTCCATGACTTATATTTCTCAACAGACAGTTTGTGCAATAGTTTTTGATCTGTCTTTTTCTCTGCTTACCTACTAATACCTTTGCTTATAGATGGCAAGTATCATTACTCTTAATCTTCTTTTTAATCTCTGTAATAAAATATTATTTGGTGAATTTCTTTTTTGCCTCATTCTCATCCCTGTGCTTACCTTTTTATCCAGTTAATTTCAAGGTACAGGCTTCTCTCTCCAAAATTCTGTCACCCATTGTCAGTGTTTACTCTTTGGTAATACACTGGCAGAAACATGGCTAAATTTCATCTTCCAAAAATTTCAAGGTTTCCAGCCTATCTACCAAATTCAACTTAAAAGAAGCTACATACTGTGCAATTGGCAAGCATCTGATTCAACCTTTTTTCCACACTCTTAGTATTCACTGTTACTATTAGTTGCAGCTATTATTGGCCACTTGTCTTTCTTTCTTTTTCAAGGATCACTAAGTCCTGCAACCTCTTTAGAAAGAGCTGCTCAAACTTATCAGCAATCAACTTCTGGTGCCTCTGTCAAGCAAGCAATTGAAAAGATTTTTGAGCTTGAAAACCTTTTCAAAGGCTCTCATGTAAAGAGTCATGCCAAACATAAATTCTCAAATCCTTTCAAACACTTTTTGAAAGTTCATGATGTTGATCATGTTGACAATGCCAATCATGAATTATTGGGTGAGGAGGCTGTACAGACTGCATTGAATAATCTCTTGTGTATGGGTTTAATTCTTATTTGTTGATGAGTAGTACTAATTGGGAACTATAGCAGGGAAATAACCCAATGCTCAACTGCATATTTAAATCATCACACTCCTCTATGCCAAGAACCAAAAATAGAGAAAGCATATATCTTGTGGGCAGTTGGGAAGAGGTCAGAAAGGAATCATGGCATACTCCTGGATATTGTTGCTTGTATTTGTAATTTGTGGAATGAAAGAATATTGCTTGCACTTGTCATATCACATCAGCAAACCCTGGCCGTGCTATGGACCATTATGTAACACTCTATAGCATCATAGTACCATAGTATGGGTCCCTATATCTGTAGCATCCTGCAGATGCTATAAAGCACTACATAGCATGACATAGGGAGTTCATAGCACTCTGTAATAGCCCTTTGTAGTTCCATAGCACTCCACATCAAGCTCAAATAATATTGGTTGGTTTTTCAGTTTTTAGACCATTTCCTTATTTGAAGGCAACTATACTGTAAAAATATATATTGTCTAACTACACCTGCAAAGAACATTGTCTAATTACATATATTACCAAACTAATAAGAATAACTCCATTCATCATGATATATTGTTGTCATTGTACAACATCATTGTACATCACCTTTGTACATTGTATATTGTTGTATGCTGCATGTTGTTGTTGCATTTTGTGTACTGTCATCATCATCGCACTTTGTATACCATTGTCATCACTGCACTTTGTATACCGTTGTCGTCACTGCACTTTGTATACTATTGTTGTCACTGCACTTTGTATACTGTCATTGTCATTGCACTTTGTATACCATCATCATCATTGCAGGTTGTCATCATTGCACTTTGTATACTGTTGTTGTCATTGTGCTTTGTATACCGTCATTGTCATTGTACTTTGTATACTGTTGTATGTCATTTTGTATGTCATATGTCATCGCTGTTCATTGTATGTTGTTGTCATATGTCATTATTGTACATCGTGTATGTAGTATGTTGTTGTCATGTGTGTGGCGGTGCTTAAATGAATGAAAGTGTGGTCTTCATTGTTGCCACTGTCAGGGCTATGGTCATGATAGTGCCTATTAAAATAAATAAAATAACCCCTCATTGAGAGGAGTGGCCATCAGCAGCATCATGCCTAATAAGGAAAGAATACCCCAGGGGGTCACTATTGTTGAGTCCATTGTGGTCATTGTCGGAGGTGACGTAGCAGGTGGAGGTGGTGGTGGAAAGAGTTGTTGTGGTGGTGGGCAATGCCTGTTATGGATTTGGCAGCGTTACATCATGTCACACTTCCAAATGCGTGACAAAGTGTGAAACAGCTTACTCACTGAGTTCTGCTCTGTTTTGGGTGATCTTTTTTGTATTATAAATGTATTATAGCATCATATGAACATGTAGTGAATTGTATTTATCATAAAAAATGGTAATTATATGGTAAAATTAGCTCAATTGTCTGATTCATCATCTTCTGACTCCCAAGCAAAGTCTTCCCCAGTACCATCTTCTATCTCCATTGTAGGAGCCCACTCCCCTTGCCTGTATGATTGAATTGAATCCATCAGGGCTTTTCTAATGTCATCCACCTTGGTACTTGTATCTATTTTCTTCAGATTTGGTGCTCCAGCAAGCTTGAATATTTTCAATTGCTTCTTCAGAGCTAGTGATGCCAAAGTTCAGTTCAGTTCGGTTCTTCAACCATTTTTGGAGAACTGAGAACTGAACCGAAAGGTTCCTGGCTGAACTGAACCAGAACCAGAACCAGAACCGAAAGAACCGGTTCTGTCGGTTCTGTTCGGTTCTAGAACCGGTTCGAACCATCAAACCGATGAAAAAAAAACCCCATATAATTTATTATGATATTATTATAATTATTACTATCGAATAACATGAAAGGTGGGTCCAAACAGATGGTTGGTGGTGGTTGGTTGTCTAAACGGGTGGTGGCTGGGTCCAAATGGCAGTTGTCATCTTTCATTGTTCATCTGTCATAGCTTTAGTACGTTAGAGATTAAAATTAAAATTAAATACCCCAAAGGGGTTGCTGTCTCCAGTTGCTCGATGAGATACCGAGCTAGCAGGTCAGCTGCATCTAGGGAGGAAGACGCAGCATCATTTGTTCGTCAACTTCATTTGTTTGTCGACGTCATTCATTCATTGTTCACTGGGACTGCATCATTTGTTCATCTGTCACGGTCATCTGTCCATTCATCATCATTCATCCATTTTTTTGTTTGTCTTTCATTCATTTGTTCATTATCGTTCATCGTCATCTCTTGTTGTCACAGTTGACATTGATTCGTTGATGACATTCATTCATTGTCAATATTTGTTTGTTATTGTCATTTCTTCGTTGTCATTTGTTGCCATTTGTTGATTGTGACATCGTGTGCCTGTCGTAGTTTACATTAGAATTGAATTAAAATCATAAAAAAGGACCCTCCCAAGGGGTAGTGACCATGCCCATCATTGTTATGCTTGAAGATAAGGAATCATATGAGACATGGCTGGCATACCTTCATCCATAATACCCTTAAGTTGTTGTTTGCCGTTTGCTGTTGTCATCGTTTGTTTCTTTGTCGTTGTTGGCACATTTATTTGTCGTTCTTGTTTGTTTGTTATCATTCATCCATTGTTGTCATTCATTTGTTGTTGTCATTTGTTTGTTGTTGTTCATTTGTTGTTCGTTTATTGTCATTCGTCTGTAGTAGTTCACATTAGAATTAAAATTAAGTTGAAAATTAAAATCATATCGGGTGCAGCGCCCATCATCGTCATGCTCGTCATGGTGAGGTGGTATGGCTCGTTGCTGCTGTCATTGTAAACTGTAGCAATAATATAATATGTGTAAAGTCACCATAACGCATTACTAAAATAAAAAACTTACCAAAAAGAACTCCCCAATTGGGGAGTCGTCGCCATCGTTGGTGTCGTTTCTTGTGTTGTTGGTGTTGTTGGTGTTGTTGTCGCTTGTATTTGTTGACATGGCTAGTGGTGGTGGAGTTGCAAACATAAGTAAATGATGAAAGCATTCAAACTCCGACTCTGAAAACGTCGGGTCCAGCGCCAATCCAGTGCCTAACAGTATTTTGTAGATTGTGAAGTCAATTCTTCACGGAAAAATTAGAATAAAATATTCACAGAAAGTTCGGTTCGAACCGGTTCGAACCCAGTTCTCAAATTTTTATAAATACGAGAACCGAGAACCGGACCGACAGCCCAAAATCTTTGGACTGAACTGAACTGAACCTGAACCGACGGTTCGGTTCTTTCAGTTCTCGGTTCTTGCGTCGGTTTGGAACTGAACTTTGGCATCACTATTCAGAGCTAGGCCTTTCAAATCTGCAAAAGTGATTCTTTTGAGGTTGATTTTGACTTCAGCTGCCCATTCTTCATCCTTCTGCCTTCTCTCTTTAGTTTTGACCCTGGTGGCTGCTTGTTGTTTAGCATGGGCTTCATTGTGATCCACATACTCCAGCTTCTTTTCCTTTTCATCTCCTTTGATTTTACGTGCCTCACTGCACAAGAATGAATGGTCTTCCTTTTCTGTGAATTTTG